>PVKP010019068.1:0-43140 GCA_004027715.1 Plecturocebus donacophilus | reverse complement strand
GAGAAAGAATATGCCATGGGTGAGGGCTATGGGGAGAAAAGCGTAGGTAAACCAGCAGGCTCCTGCTGAAACCAGAATGAAGAGTCAGAGACAGATGTTGGAGGGCCAGAGGAGTCTGTAGTCTTAGGTTATGCTTTGCACTAATGGGAAGAATATGCTTTCTCTTACTCAAGGAATTACACAGTATTAGTCTACAAAATTTCACTTATGTTATCGAAAGGTGATAAAAATATGGTCTAGGGGTGTGGCTACAAGAATAAAATAAAAGGAAGGGTCTATAAGAAAATATAGCTGTAGCAAGATTTCACGGTAGTGTAGATGAAACATCTACAGAATGCCTGTTATATGGACACAGTTGAGATGTTTTATAATTCTTTAAAAATGAGGCTTAGTGCAATGGCTAATATCTGTAATCCCAGCACTTTGGGAGGCCAAGGCAGGAGGATCACTTGAGCCCAGGAGTTTGAGACCAGCCTGGACAATGTAGAGTGACCCTGTCTCTACAAAACAGTTTAAAATTACCTGGGTGGGGTCACACATGCCAGCAGTCCCAGCTGCTTGGGCAGGAGGATCACTTGAGCCCATGACTTCACAGATGTAGTGAACCAAGATAGTGCCACTGCACTCCAGCCTGGGCAACGGAACAAGACCCCGTCTCCAAATAATAATAGTAATTACTCCTTAAATATGTAAGTTGAATGAAGGGGAAAAAATGTTGAGAATCTCTTAAAATAGCTAGACTAGGAAGTTTGATAGGAGTGGCAGTGGTGGCATATATGGAAAGAAGAGGAAAATGAATGGGGGATCAGGAATTCAAATTTGGATGACACGAGATAATACCATGTCTCCCGTGTTTCTCTTCCATGGAAGCCTTAACTCTTCTATCTCACCAGGAAGTAAAGGCTCAGCTTCCCATAAGAGACTATTTGTTCTTTCTCTTTGAAATCCCCGTGCATTGGGTTTTTGAGCAGGGATCAGTTTGACTCTTCTTCCTCTGTTCTTCTATTATTACTCTTGTGGCTTCAGAATTCTCCGTGGTTGTCTCATGCCCCTACTTCTATTTCACACCTTCCTACGCTTCTCTATCCATTCAGTAACCAACCTTCACCCCATATATTATCACCTGGAATACTCCACCTCCAGGGGCTCACACTCGGAACTTGCTTTCCCAGAGCTCATCCTCCTCGCCTGTCAATTCTGCCCTCTTCTCAACCAATAAGTATTAGCCTTTAGTCCAGTTTTTCTTTCACCCCATTTATGAGCCCATTTCTGGCATTAGCTCCCTGCCTCACTTCCCACGATAAGCCTTCAGCAGCACTCTCCTCTCATTAGCTCCCTCTTTGCCGTGGATATTCTGATCTCCAAACCTTGCATTCTCCCCTCTCATTCTCCATGGCTTTGCTAGAAAAACTCATTCAGCTGAGTGTATTACAAACAGATGCTATTAGATGGCATTCCTATGGTTCAGACTATGTTTGGCATCTTAGCAGACCTCTCCAACTAGATTTCCTGTATTTACGCATTTGAAGGGGCAAAATCAAATTAAGTAGTGAAAATTACATTACCATGTTCATGAGTAACCTATTTATTTTGTAACTCACTATCTATCTTAATTATATAATAACTCACTCCACAAAACCTGAAAGTAATTTTTACAGCCTCCTTTTCCTTCACTTTCCATGAATGCATCAGTCAATTGCTTGTGTTCATGTTGTCTAGTCAATATTTTTTTCCATTATCTAATTACATTCTTACTACCTCCTGCCGTATCCCATCCTTTCTCCTATGGTGGTCCTAGAAGAAACGATGCCAAGCTCCAATCCCACTACATCAAGCCTCTGACCCTGCTGCAGCGTTCCAACATCTGCAAATCATCTGCAGGAAAATGTTCAAACTGATCTGAAACCTACACATCTTCTGGAAGTGACTGCTGATCTTTTCTGCTTCACCCTCTGCACTCTGGCAATGCCCAGCTAGTTCTGGACCCCCACTCCCCACCCCCCACACATACCCCCTGAGGAACCTTAGCTCCGTAACCTTGCTCATTCCCTTCCTCCCAGAGAGAGCACCTTTGGCTTTTCCCCGCCATACATTCTTCCACACAACAGTAGGAGTTATCTGTCCTTCAGAATTCAGCAGAGAAACATTGCTGCCAGGACCTTCCTTGCCCATCTTCCCTTTCTCACCTTCACCTACCTCCACCTGCCTTAGCTGGTATAGTTTCCTCCTTTCCATGGTCCTGTAGCATCCTGTGAATATCTCTGTTCTGACATTTGCCACATCGATTGTCTTTCCTTCCGACTCTTAACTCCTTGCAGGACAGCCACTGTCAAAACACACCTCATTAGTTCCCTTAACTTCATCGCCAGGTTTCAGGTGAGGCATGCAGGAAGTATGCAACGAATGCTTGTTGAACTGTTCAGCTGGACTCACCTTGGAACTTACAAATTTCCTTCATTTCTTTTGGATTTCCACACAATGGCTGTTACGACCACTCCCATCCTCCATGGTTTCTGGGGTGCCTCATTCTCCTCTGATTCTGGGAGGTTGACCTTGCCTCCAGTATAATTGATAGAGACCCCATCTTCTGTCTGTCTCTGCATTTAGGATGCAGCTGCTTCCTCCCCCCTCTCCTGCTCCTCTGCCTCAGGGACAGCTGCTCCCTTTCTTGGGTGCACAGCTCTCATCCCAGCAGTCCTGCTCTTCAATACACTTTGCCTCTGACATCCTCAACTCTCCCTTCTCCCTGCAGTTTCCTCCTCATTGCCAAGACATACTGTATTATCCATCTTACCCAATCCTGGATGCCATCTCTTCTTTTTTTCACCCTTTTACCTCCATGAGTTTTCTTTTTCTTTCCCTGACATAGTCCTTTAAAAAGCAGTTTATATTTATCAGTTTCTGCTTTTTCCCTTCTATTTCTATTCTTAGATCCTAAGACTCTGGCTTATAATTCAACCAATCTGCTAAAATGTCTTTCTCCAAGATTATTAGCTCTCTCACAAGCAGTTCCTGCTTCTTAGTCTTCAATTTCCTTGATAATTCTCTATCATTCAATGCTAGAAACTCCATTCTTTTTTGGCTTGCCTGATGCGATATTGTCCAAAGTTTCATCTTAATTTTTCAGCTGCCTCTTCTTGGTCTCTTTTGCCATTTCTTTTCCTACTTCCTAAAGAATATGGGTACACATATCTCTGAGTCTGTTCCACACCGTCATATATTGCCTCTCAAGGGTAGCTGTTCTTTGCCTGTCCACGTCCCCCTGACATGACTGTTAGCCACGCAAGTGTGAGCAATCACCTCATGTTTCTTTAGCACATTCGGCAAAGCAATTTACTCAAAGCTGTCTGTAGGCACTTGTGATTTGAGTGACTACAAACAAATGGTAGGTTAGATGACATAAATATATTAGAATCCATTAGTATAAAAGAAAAAAAAATCACAAAAACCAATGCGCTCATTCAAACCAGTAAATAGAGAAGTAAATACAGTCAATACCAAAAGCATTAAAGAATTCTACGTTTTTACATTTACTCTTGTATAACGATTGAAATAGAGGATAAAGGAAGTCACAGAAAAGAAAGGCGTATAAATTCATTTCTGGAAATTCCTGATATTTAAAAAATATATAGTATTGTAGTCTAATGTACAAATTATACATATAAACTATATATATCTATAATTTATAAGCATATATGTTTAGATATATGTATAAAATATGTTTAATCTACATCTAAACATATTTTTATGTATATATGTATATAAACATATGTTTAGATATATACATAAAATATGTTTAATATACATATAAACATATATATTCTTACAGTTAAAAACTCTATAGGGTCCCCAGAATAATTCACTTCTACTCCCTGCATTTAAAAGTATTTTTATATTTATATTTATTTTGTTTTATTGTATCTGGGCCAAAATAGAAACAAGTCACATGTTATAAATGAGTGACCTACTATACCAGTCACAAGTTGTAAATAGATCTGCACATTTATACCAGAACTTGTGAAAGAAGGAGATTAACTCAGTGACCCTTAATTTAACCCCTCATTTACCAAGCATAATTTATTATTTCCAGCCTAGTTCCAGGTAAAAAGACCTAAGTTACCTACCCTTAAAGTATTAGGCAAAGTACTATGTCCCATCTGTGGAGCAGTTAGAGAGTTTCTGGAAATTCTCTTTGTCTGAGGTTGCCATAAAACAGGTCTATGGACCACTGTAGAGAAGGCTTGAGTCCTACAGTGTGTCCTGGGATGTAGCTGGATTCCTCAGGAGGTTTCTACCTGCACAGTTCCTCCTTTGTCTACTTAGAGTGTTTGTAGCCTAGCCACTGTTAGGGATTGGAAAATAAGGTACCTTGGAAGAGAATTTGCCTCAAGCGCGTTGTCAGGCTACTCCCACTGCTTAGCCAGAAGAGAAGTCATGTAGTTTGAGTATTATTAACTCTTTGTGAAATATGATGAGTCTACTATTTAAACTGAACCTCAATTTTTTGTATTTGTAACAAAACAGAAATAATCCAAGAATCTGCAAGCTATTACAAAATTATAACTCTAGGATTTAAATTCATTATCCTTGTTTGTTTATTCATACACTTATTTGTGTATCTTTGTTGCTATCGCATGGTTATTTTTATGTCTTTACTGTTTCCTGTGTTATTCTCTCTCACCTGCTGGAGTGTCCATCATGCTATTTAACCATGGCTGCCTTGTGATTTAATGTTTCCTGAGGACCTGGGCTTCAGCAAGGGCATCATGAGTATTCTCATAATTTGACAATCCTAGTTTTTCAACCTTTTGGAAGGAGGTCATCCAGGTATAGGGCAGTATAAACAGTGACTATCCAAAGCACTTTCACCAATATTCATGAGCCCAGGGTGAAATGAATACATTGGATCTGATGCTTTGGTGCTGATGACTAGGTAATGCACAGGATTAGCTAGACACTAAAAAACTGCAGTGAGCTATTAATTTTCTGGCCTTTTCCACATTGGTAAATATGGTTAGTAGCTGGTGTGTCTGGTCACTGTGGACATCAGAAACCAGAACACGTTGTCCCAAAGTTCCTTTGCCCTCACACAAAATCCTGGTTAGCTCCCTCCTATCTACCCAGCCTGTCTAGAACAACCACCTGTAAGGCATCCTGGCGCCTCTGAAATGCTGTTCCCAAGATGCTGTCAATAACGTTGTGATTCTCTAGAATTACAGACAGGAAAGGCTTTGCCACTTCCTGCCTTTTCGGGCTGAGTCATCATTGACAGTGATGAAGAGAGGCTGATAGATACCTTGAAAGTTCTAACCTCTGGTTTTGAAACTTGAAGATGATAGCTCAGCCCACTCAAAGAGGAGCAAAGGATTGAGACAGCAATCCAACTTCATGGCTTTCATCCTCTAATAATATACCCTATGACAAATCTGTGTTTTAGAATTAAGGAAAGATGCTGAGTGTGGTGCCCACCATGTGAGTACCTGGAATGTTACTGCAGGCACTCGGCGCTGGTCCTCCCAGGTCCCTTGCCCATCTCCCTCCCCTCCTGACCCAGCTGGAACAGGAATAGTCCTGTGGCAGAACTTCACTTTCTTCCCCATTCTCTTCCTGTAGACACAAAGGACATGAGTGAATTTGAGACGGAAAGCTTCTTTGCTTTGCATCAGCGCCGGGGTGCCATCAAGCAGGCAAAGGTCCACCACGTCAAGTGCCACGAGTTCACCGCCACCTTCTTCCCACAGCCCACGTTTTGCTCTGTCTGCCACGAGTTTGTCTGGTACAGTAACTTGGCATCTCCCTCCAAGCTTTGGGTTATGAATTTTGTTGCATCTTCTTAATCCTCTAGGCTGGCATGCTCCACCATGGGGGTGAGCTAGAGTAAGTGCTACCTAAACGTCATCAGAAACCTTGCCTGAACTGAGAAGGTTCAAATGGTGTGATCCAGTAAAAGACGTTCATAAGGAAGCCAGGTCTAGTCAGGAAAAATGCCCATGGGATTTTAGTTTCTGCCTCAATGGGAGGTGACTGGGGGTAAGTGGGAAGGAACAGAAGTGGAAGGTATCTTTGTTACAAGCAGAGTTTTCCAGTTTTATAGTCAAAACTTCCCCCACCTAATGACCCAACTGTGCTAGTACTACTTTTTGCAGCAGGCAGCACTTTGCCATTGTAGCTAATGGTTTAAATGTTTATAAGGCTCTTGGGTATCTTAACAGCCATCACACAGATCAGTTTGAGCCTCAGTAAACACATAGCAAAGGCTAAGGCTATGACAGAGTGGAGACTTGAAATGACTCCTGTTCTGGCTCTCAGCATCCTGGCCTATTAAGGGATACTCTTCCCTTTAGACTTCTGCAGAATCTGTTAATACACAGCTCCTGCTTAACCAGGGCATCCACATACCAAATAGACTTGGCGGGTTTTCATCAACCTGCTTTCATCTAATCACTTGAACTTCCTTTCTCTCTAATCATGAATGTCACTCAGGAATCGCTCCTACATGTGAGACTTTGTTGGTTGCAAATATTCTCAGATATTCAGAAAGAGGAAATAAAATGCTACAGATGTCTTTGTTCATCCGTCAGGAGCTCAGCGGGGCCATGAATTTTTAAAGCTAGCACAGGGAAATGTGCTACAAAGAGTCCATGATGTATGCATTTTCATTCATGCATTTTTCTCTATATACTTTTTTTGGGGAAAATACAACCATGAAAAGGAAATCAGCTGCTTCTCATTTACTTAGTTATCAACCTTTGTAAAAAGCACCTTAAAATGAAAAACACTCTGTTAACACTCTCGGCAAATAATACATCAGGGCTGCTGATCAGAAACTGCTCTGCGATCTTAAGGGGTTATGAGATTTCATTCACGTCTTAAATGCTGTTGGTGCTGATGTCGATACCAACATTGAAATACATCAGTTTGTGCTTTATTACAGGGGCCTGAACAAGCAGGGCTACCAGTGCCGACGTAAGTAAGAGGGTTTCGGTTGTATTACCATCATTCTTTTTACTTAGTCATATTTTAGGCTATGAAAATCTTAAGCTGCAATTTTTTTCTTTTCAGAATGCAATGCAGCAATTCACAAGAAGTGTATTGACAAAGTTATAGCAAAGTGCACAGGATCAGCTATCAATAGCCGAGAAACCATGGTGCGTATTTACACTCCTCTTTGATGTGCAGCGATTTTTATCAGAACATTGAATGTTACATCCCATGGATTCTTCTGAATAATACCAGAACTTGACTCCTTCCATTTATCACTGCACATACATCTCCCTAATACTCTTTTATCTTCAATAATGATTCTTACCAAGCTACCCAAACCAGAGGATGAGTTAGAAAAGCACCAGGAAGAATTCTCCTGGCTCTACTCTTCCAGAAAAATGCCATAGAAAGTGGCCAGAAAGCATAGTTTAGGTTAATTGTATGAGAGCAATCTTTGTGCACCCACAGCTAGAAGTGGCAGCAGAAGAGTAAATAAAGGCAAATGAGGATAAGACACAGCAACATGGCATTTACAAGGTTAGAGATAATAACAGGGCTAATTTTCATGTTGAGAAGCAAATACTTCTTTTAGAATGAACTTTGAGGTATAATCTGAAGACAAATTATATTTTACATAATGGAGGAGGGAAACTGGGCTAGCATGTGGGCAGCCTATCATCATGAATTTTAGATTTTTTTAAATATGTGTATATAGGAGGTACAAGTGCAGATTTCTTTTCTTTTTTTTTTTTTTTTTTTTTTTGAGATGGAGTCTCACTCTGTCACCCAGGCTGTAGTGCAGTGATGTGATCTTGGTTTACCGCAACATCCATCTCCTGGGTTCAAGAGAGTTTCCTGCCTCAACCTCCTGAGTAGCTGGGATTACAGGCCTATGCCACCATGCCCGGCTAATTTTTGTATTTTTAGTAGAGACAGGGTTTCACCATGTTGGCCAGGCTGATCTCAAACTCCTGATCTCAGGTGATTCACCTGCCTCAGCCTCCCGGGATGAAGCTGGGATTACAGGTGTGAGCCACCACTCCCAGCCAACAAGTGTAGATTTCTTATATGCATCTGTTACCTAGTAGGGAAGTCTGGGCTTCTGGTCAGCCTACCACCCGCAGAGTGAGTATTACACCCAATAGGTAATTTTCAACCCTCACTCCCTCCCATCCTTCCAACTGTAGTCTCCAATGCCTATTACTCTGTAAGTCATTGTGAAATCTTTTGACTTCCTTTCCCACCCTTCTTCACTCCACAAATCCTCACTGGGTATCTGATTCATGGAAGATGCTGTGCTCTTCTGATGACTGCATAACAAAATATATAATCAATATTTGAAAATTCATATATCTTACATAATTTTTATACAAAAATCTTTCAACTCCAGTGTGTATTATGTTACACATCCAGCACATCTCAGTTCTAACTTACCACCTTTCAAGTGTTGCCAGCGCCACTTAGCTGATTGGTTTTCGTATTGGAAAGTGTGTACAGAGTCTTCATCAGCCATGGTGTCTTCAGCCATTTGGGCCTGCATTCAAGATTTGAAGTAGTCAACTTCCAGCCTGGACCTTGACCTATTAATTGTTCATATTTAAACTGTGGAATATAAGTGAGTCCTGAAAATTACTTTTTTCTTGTTTGAACATGGCTATCGTAAGTGCTGAGCACTTTTTAGTCAATTCTAAACAGCCATTCTAAAGAACCAATGCTGATCAGTACCCCTGATGGGAAGGTTAGATTATTGCTGTGCTGGTGAGTAAGGCTTCTTTGCTGTGCACCTTCCCAAAGGAACTGTTGAATTAGAAACATCTGCAGAGATGATAAACTTTTAGAAAATAAAGCATTTTATCCTGCACAAGAATATTGACATTCTTATCAGGAATCCAACTACCCAAGTGTTTTGTTGTTGTTCACGCCATAAGTTTCAGTTCAACTCTGGAAAACTTTTTGGTTTTGTTTTTGTTTGAGACAGAGTCTCACTCTATTGCCAGGCTGGAGTGCAGTGGTGTGATCTTGGCTCACTGCAACCTCTGACTCCCAGGTTCAAGGGATTCTCCTGCCTCAGCCTCCTGAGTAGCTGAGACTACAGGTGCATGCCACCACACCTGGCTAATTTTTGTATTTTTAGTAGAGACAGGGTTTCACCATTTTGGCCAAGATGGTCTCGATCTTCTGATCTCGTGATCTACCTGCCTCAGCCTCCCAAAGTGCTGAGATTACAGGCATGAGCCACCGCACTGGGCCTGGAAAACTTTTTTAAAAAAAATTCTATAATATACCTATCACTAGCATCCCTCTCCCATGCACCTCTCCCCATCCCCCTAAGCCTTCACATTTATTTTAAGACAGAAAAGAGAATGGCTGGGCTCTGATTCTGACTGCCAAGCCTATAGATGTCCCAGTTAGAGCTGTGTGACCTAGAAGGTTAGAGCCTTACTTTCTCTGTGCTTCATCTCCTCATCTGTCAAAGGAGAATAGTAATAGAAGCTACTTCAAATGGGGTGTTTTGAGATGACGTGAGATGTCACCTGTGTAATAGATGATGCATGTGACATATTTGTTAACCGCACCTGACAGGAACTGCTCCCTCCTCTTGCCACCTCAATTCATGAATAATAGGTGTGAAAATGCATCTCACATCAGGCTATAATGCTGATAAACCCATAGAGATGTTTCCTTTAAAGAAGGAATTTTTTTGGCCGGGTGTGGTGACTCATGCCTGTAATCCCAGGACTTTGGGAGGCCGAGGCAGGTGGATCATGAGGTCAGGAGATTGAGACCAGCCTGGCCAGCATGGTGAAACCCCATCTCTACTAAAGTACAGAAATTAGCTGGGTGTGGTGCTGTGCGCCTGTAATCCCAGCTACTCAGGACGTTGAGACTGGAGAATTGCTTGAATCCAGGAGGCAGAGATTGCAGTAAGCTGAGATCTTGCCACTGCACTTCAGCCTGGCAACAGAACGAGACTCCATCTTTTAAAAAAAAGGGAGGGGGGACTTTTTTTTTTTTTTTTTACATCTTCCAGAGGTTAAAAGCACTCATTCTGGACTGAAAGAGAACAGGGAGTATTTATATTAAAACAGGAAGGGAAGCTTCATCTATTTAAATGGAAGCAGTGCTTCCTTAGCGCTCATTTGAATAATTCTTGTGCCATCTTCCTGAGCTGCTGGCCTGTCTGTGCGGGTGCCTCAGACTTCAGCTGTCTGCAGGGTGCTTGCTACGTGTAGAAGGCAAGCATGCCCCTCACCTCCAGTTTCTGGGGTGGGGGGGCTGCCTTCTTCAGGCATGACTGTAGGGCTTCACAAGCGACAGTGATGGTGTAAAATGCACACGATGCCAGCGTTTTCATTATGATCTCTTAGTTATGCTAAGGTATCTACAAGGACATCAAAAGTCGGGGCTCTGGGGACACACACATGGTCTCACCTTCTGCCTTTCTTTCAGTTCCACAAGGAGAGATTCAAGATTGACATGCCACATAGATTTAAAGTCTACAATTACAAGAGCCCGACCTTCTGTGAGCACTGTGGGACCCTGCTGTGGGGACTGGCACGGCAAGGGCTCAAGTGTGACGGTGAGTCCAGTGCGGGGTGAGCATGGCCTGACCTGGACCCCCTGCGGGATGGATAGAGCGAGGCGTTCTGGGGAACAGGAGGGAGGATGGAGGGGGAAACTTCCACACCCAGCCCAGACAAGTGGTGATGGTAAGCATGGTCTTCTGGGGCAATAAGCCACTATGTTCCTTTCCTTGCACATGCAGTGCCCGCACCCCTACATCCCAGAAAAGTGCACAGCAGTTCAGGTTCAAGGTCAAAGCTCCTAGCCCCTCAGCACCTTCTGTCATACTGTAGCCCTGCAGGAAACAGACAGTGTTTCTACCAGGAGTTTCCTCAGTGGGTTCTGAGCTGCCCCTTCCTGATTTCAACAGGTCTAGCCATGTGGTACACCCACTCTTCTCCTCTGTACCTGCCAGTAAGATTCTCTCTGTCATCTTATCAAGGAGCAAGCCCAGCACATTCATTTTGCTGACGCACTGTCCTGCACAGAAATTCTGTAACATTCGCTTGAGCATCCATCCCTAAACCATTGCTGTGGACTCCAAGTGCCCAGTAAGAGGCTGGCCCAGCTCTGACCACCATTGCCTGTTTTCTGGTCTTTCCTCAAAGGCCAGAATCACAGCAGAGTCTAACTCGCCATTCATTACTGATGGAGTTTCTCAGACCTATCATCGAAATAAGCGAGGCAAGGCTTTCTTGCTGTGAAACTCCAAGTTGCTAAGGCAATGCTATTTAGAAGCTGAGATGCTGTTACACTGGGATTAAGGACCAGGGAAGGGAAAATAAAAACCCTCAAGAACTGACACAGCACTCTGCTTCCTGGTTGGGGTGAGACGAGGACAGGGCCCAGAGAACAGTGCCACAAAAGGAGAGCCACCCGATGCATATAAACTGTTTCTTTTCTTCTTTTCTTCTTCTTTTTTTTTTTTCTTTTTCAGTTTTCTTTTTCTTTCTTTTTATTTATTTATTTTTTTTTTTTGAGACAGGGTCTGACTTTGTTGCCCAGGCTGGAATGCAGTGACTCGATTACAGCTCACTGCAGCCTTGACTGCCTGAGCTCAAGCGATCCTCCTATCTCAGCCTTCCAGGTAGCTGGGACCACAAGCATATGCTACCATGTCTGTCTATTTTTTTTTTTTTAGAAGTAGGGTCTTGCTACATTGCCCAGGCTAATCCCAAACTCCTAGGATCAAGCAACTCCATCTCCTCAGCCTCCAAAAGTACTGGGATTACAGAAGTGAGTCACCATGGCTGGTGAGCACAGACCTTTTCTTATGATGAACCATTAAATATATAAGCCACTTTACTTTTTCTTGGCAGAGTGCTACTGACTAATGTGTGTCCTCTCTTTTGAGTGATGAGGTACATGATGGAAGGCGACACAGCATCTTTCGCATTCTCCCCGTTCTCCCCCTTCTTCACCCCAGTCATGCTCGCATGTCTGGTGGAACCCAGAGCGATCTCTCAGTGGAGGCAGGCGGGGTAGGTTTTCAAGTCATTACCTAAAGCAGACATCACAGGAAGCCAACATTAGCCTCAAGAATCCCTTCCTGGCCCCAAAGGACACTGACCCATTTTTCTGTACACGCTTGTTCAAGAAGACATGGAGAGGCAAGGTATGGAGTGCATTAGGAGTGCAGAGGCCAAACACGGTGTCCCGGTACCCTGACCACATCCACAGAAACAGGGACAGTGAAATTCCCACCTCTTGGTGCTCTGATGGTCTCAGGTCGGGTTCTACGTCCTGGGAGCCTGAACGCCCATGTGCGAGAGCTGGTCCCAGCAGCACCACGGCACAGCTTAGAACTTCCAGGGATTCCTGGGCTTTGTTTCACGGCTCTCGTGCCTGCTTTTCATTTCTTTCCTCGAATATCCTTTCCCTTCCGTTCTCTTCCCTGCTCTCTCCCACCACCTTCATTTCAGGTGCTCCCCTCCCGTTTTCTTTTCTCCCCTCTCCTCTTCCCTCTCTCCTCCCCTTCCTCCTCTGCCCTGATTTCCCATCTTTGCTTCTGACAGCCCCAGGCCTTGCCCTCCACTCTGCTCACCCCACATGCCCACGTTCTCCTCTCTGGACTCTCCCCTTCTCCAGCTCTCTTCCTTCCCCCTCGGCCTCCCTTTCATTCTGCCTCCTTGCAAGCCGTCTTCTTTAGTAGGGTCTCCTTTAGCCTTTTACCCTGCCTTCTCTCTCTCCTCACAATAATTCCCATGAAAATAGTCATCCAGAGGGACTGTTTGCCTGCCCAGAGGTTGAGTTACAGCCTGATAGGTTAGTAACAAAGACTTATGACCTTGTCGTGGAGATGACGGTGGCCTTTCTTCACAGCCATGCAAGTCACAGACAAGCCTAGATGTGGCTACAGTTTTAAGGAGCAAAGTAAAATCCCATCCCTGTATGTTCCATCGTGGCTGACAATGTCACTTCATGTTACAGTGACACTTAAGAAAATGGAGCTTGGGCTACCCAAGTTAAAACCTAACACCTCCTAAATAAGGCCAATGTGAGTCATGCTGACAATGTGGAATTTGGAGCACAATCATAAAAAATTCCTTTCTATAGTAAAGATTTGAGGCCGGGCACAATAACACACCTGTAATCCCAGCACTTTGGAAGGCCAGTGTGGAAGGATGGCTTGAGTCCAGGAGTTTGAGACCAGCCTGGGCAACAAAGTGAGACCCCCCATCTCTGCGAAAAATTAAACAATGACATTTATACCCACTTTTAACTACATGCAAATTAAGTTCCTAGAAAAAAAGTGGTAACTTCTGGGTGTTGCCATGGCAACAGTAAACCGACATGGCACACAGGTGGGCATCTTCTGGAAAGCTGCTTCTGCCTTTTCTCTGTTTTAGCTGGTCTTCAATTTGGTCTGTGTCTGAACCCCATCTCCTCGAGAGTTGAGTCTCACCTCCTACCTCACTTTCCCTTCCCACATGTGGATCATTACCAGAGAGAGCCAGGGTCAAATGCCTCCAGCCATGGCACCTTAGGTTTCCCTCCCTATCCACAAGGCTCTGTCTTAGCTCTAGAGAGTCACTGCCCAGCACTGGGGGTTCTTCTACTCTTGCTCACCATCCACCTTCTTCTTTCCAGCATGTGGCATGAATGTACATCACAGATGCCAGACGAAGGTGGCCAACCTTTGTGGCATAAACCAGAAGCTAATGGCTGAAGCGCTGGCCATGATCGAGAGCACCCAACAGGTAGGAGCACGAGCCGTGAACACATTCCCGCCATGGCCGCTCAACACGGATGTCCATGCCCTCCCACTCCTCCACCTGTAGCAGTCCTGCAGGAAATGCTGGGATGTATTTCTGAGCACCGGCCTCGCCCTTGGCTTTCATCTCCATGCCCATACCCCCTTCTTTGAGATATTTATTTAATGCATTTGTATTATGCAGATCTTTATGAAATCTTAACATCTTCATGGTATAAGCAATGCAGAAACAAATTTATTAAAATTATAGAGGATTCATTGACAGCTTTATGTGAATATATTTGGGTTATAGAATAGCCTGGGGGAAAACACTTATGTGCCAGTATCATCCCCAGAATCCTCACAGAACACTGAGTCCAGGGCAACTTTTGCCCTGCTATTTGCTGCCTTGGCATTTGCTGAATTCCCACATCCAAGGATAAACCCTCTGTAAGACTTGGCATTACCCGAATCAGCTGTTTTTCCATCCATTGACCCACTGTCCTTATTTGTGACGGAATGACGTAGACAGCATGGGAGAATGCTGTCAGCCCCAGAAAAGTGTAAAGGAGGCAAATATGTTCTGCTAATGCATAAAATACAATAGATAGGCTCTCCCAGAATATGGGATTCTAAAAGAATGTTGAGGAAAAGAAGAGCTTTGGTGACCCTATGTATTTAGGAATTTTAAATGGCTTTTGTCCCTGTGGTTAGTAGGCTGAGCTGTTCCATCAGTGGTAGATAGGTGGGTGGTCTGATTCTCCATTTGTCATCTAGGCTCGCTGCTTAAGAGATACTGAACAAATCTTCAGAGAAGGTCCAGTTGAAATTGGTCTCCCGTGCCCCATCAAAAATGAAGCAAGGCCGCCATGCTTACCAACACCGGGAAAAAGAGGTAGCTGTCCTGGTTGGCAGTCTAATCAATGTCAGTCATTAGTCTCTATTAACCCTAACCTGATGCCCTTGGATTTAAGTTATCAGCTTACCCGGTCTGATAGGTGATCTACCTCCGGCTACCAACTAAGAGGCTCCCACTTCTTAGAAAAGAAACCAAAATAAGCCGTATTAGGCTACCTTTGTAAGGGGCAGAAGGTGGGGGTTAGATAATTGGGATAGGTCTGGAGGGAACAACTGCAAATGTTTTCTTAGAATTTCAGCATGTTACATTCTGTCAAGGTCAAATGGTTTTATAGAAATAAGTCTATCTGAAAACGTGACGGTAGGAAGGCCACAGAAGACGTCCTTACTCTGCATCGTTGAAACTGAAATTTCAGGGTAGGAAAGAGGAGGACCCAAGGCCATTTCATGACATTATGGCAGTTTTTCCAGCCTGCTGTTTGAAAGCAGTTCATGAGTGGATATGACCCTGTGTTTCTGAGACCTGAGTAGTTTCAGCATACATTATAAAATACTTTTGTCCTTGGACTTAAGGAAGAGTATGAAAGATAAACCTAGGGATCTAAAAATAAAGGGAATATTGTAGGCAGGGAGAAATTCCAAAAAAGTTTTCTTATGTTTTCTCTGACTTAAAATCAACTTAAAAATGTAAAAGAAAGGTTTGGGTTACATTTAGGAGGGGTTGCCAAGCAGTAAAGGAGACCATCTCAGCAACCATCAACATAGGCAGTATCGTTTTTTTTTGTTTTTTTTTTTTTTGTTTTTGTGAAGACAGAGTCTCACTCTGTGGCCCAGGCTGGAGGGCAGTGGCATAATCTCAGCTCACTGCAACCTCCACCTCCAGGGTTCAAGGGATTCCCCTGCTTTAGCCCTGGAGTAGCTGGACCACAGGCATGCACAACCACACCCAGCTAATTTTTCGTATGTTAGTAGAGATGGGGTTTCACCACGTCACCCAGACTGGTATTCAACACCTGAGCTCAGGCAATCTGCCCGCCTTGGCCTCCCAAAGTTACTGGATTACAGCGTGAGCCACCATGCCCGGCCAGCGTAGACAGCATCTTGACTTGAATTCTGTGATGAATCATGCGGTTCAGATCTTTAAATACCTCCTAGATTTCATTTCCTTGCCCTCACATTGTAATTTGTAGAAATTGATGCCACTGTGCTTGTGAGCCATGCAAACAATTGAAAATCATTTTTTTCCTGAAATTTGGTCAAAATCCCTAGTTGTCCTTGATGTGACATTATTAACCGTGTTTGTGCATTTTGCATATACAGTCTTTTGCTGATTGGAATGTGTTTCTTAAGTTGAACTATTTCCCAATCTCTTGGAGAAAGAGACACAGTCCACATGCCAAATTCCAAATGCCGGGCTCACAGACAAGGGGTGCTGCCCTCACAGATGGATGGAGAGGTATTAAAGCTGTCTGAACTGCAGGAGACCCTCGAAACACCTCCAGTTACTATGATGGAGCCTCAGCATGGGAAGCAGAAGAGAAAGCATGTGCTCTCAGTAACTAGAATGACCTCCATTACTCCATGTTCATTTGTAACCACCAGCTTGCCATTTTCAGAGCCCCAGGGAATCTCCTGGGAGTCTCCGTTGGATGAAGTGGATAAAATGTACCATCTTCCAGAACCTGAACTGAACATAGAAAAGCCGTCTCTGCAGATGAAACTGAAAATCGAGGATTTTATCTTGCACAAGATGTTGGGGAAAGGAAGTTTTGGCAAGGTAAGCTACTGCATGGGAGACCAACTCCAGGGACTGATAAGCCAAGTTCCTGGTTAATGAAACTAAACTCGGGGGGCCACCAGGACTGTGTGTTAGTGTCAGAGAGAGCTTTCCTGAGAGATCTCTAAATAAATAGGGACCCCTGAGGACTCTAGGCCCATTGTAGTCTCCAAAGCTACTTTGCTTGTGAAGTATACACCCCACACGCCTGTGAGTTTGATGTCGTTGGGCACCAAAGAAATAGAAAGGTGCCTCAGCCACTTCCTGTTTCACGTGGTGTTTGTGATTGTTTCGTTTTGTTCTTCTTCTTTTGCTTCATTCTCAACCTGCAGTGTTGTTTTGCTTTGTATGTGATTTTTTGTTTTTCTCTCTCTCTATTAAATGTCTTCAGACTTGTATAAGTTTGCTTAGGCTGTCATAGGGTTTGGCTCTGTTTCCCCACCCAAATCTCACCTTGAATTGTAATAATCCCCAATTGTCACAGGAGGGACCCAGTGGAAGGTGATCGAGTCATGGGGATGGGTTTCCCCATGCTGTTCTCGTGATAGTGAATAAGTCTCATGAGAGCTGATGGTTTTAGCCATGGGCATTCCCCTGCACAGGCTCTCTCTTGCCTGCCGCCATGTAAGACATCCCTTTGCCCCTCCTGTGTCTTCTGCCATGATTGTGAGGCCTCCCCAGCCATGTGGAACTGTGAGTCCATTGAACCTGTTTCCCTTATGAATTACCCACTCTCCAGTATGTCTTTATTAGCAGCATGAGAACAGACTAATACAGGCTACTATAACAAAATATCACATACTGGCTGGCTTAAACAACAGAAATTCATGTTCTCACAGGTCTGGAGGATGGAAGTTCACCATCAAGGTGTCACCTGGGTTGTTTCTTCCCAGGCCCCTCTCCTTGCTTTGTAATGGCCACCCTCTCTCCGTGCCTTCATATCACCTTCCTGCTGTGCATGTTTGCATCTAAATGTCCTCCTTTTTTTTGACATAGGTCTCACTATGTTGCCCAGGCTGATCTTGACCTCTCAGACTCAAGTGATCCCCACTTCTCAACTTCCCTAGTAGCTGGAATTACAGTTGTGCCACCACACCTGGTTTAGACTTTCTCTTCTAATGAAAACACCAGTCATATTGGATTAGGACCTGCCTTAATAACCTCATTAAACCTTAATTACCTCTTTGAAGGTCCTGTCTCCAAATATGGTCACATTCTGAGGTACTGGGGGATTGGGACTTCAGCATAGACACAATTAAGCCCATAACAAAATTGTAGCTTGAGAGTTCCGGAAAAAAATTGCGGAGAAAGTCCCTCCTCTAAATTCTTCCTGCCATGCATGCAGGTGGGGTTTGTCTCTGTCAGTCACAGATGACAAGGAGGGAAGGAAAGAGGAAAAGGACAAGAAGGAAAAGGGAGGTGAGGAGAAGGAAAAAGAGACAATTTAAGAAATTATAACCAACTATCAGGGACTGCAGGAAATTTTCAACCTAGTGATTGAAGGAGGGATGATATGGAATATAGGCTTTTAGGTAATTTTTGATATTAAGGCTATCTCATGTATTAACGGGGCTCCTATTCGTTTTAAATTCTTGGGCAGGACCCTAGGAACATTTTAATCAGAGACGGCTATTCCGTGAATCTGTGCAGCCAAAGGCAGCATTATGCACCACACCTGCTCACCAGACTTTGGCAGGAAATCTTACCCAGTTTATTTAATATTAAACAAACTAAAATGCAACTGAGCAGTCGCCACAGCTGAATAATATTGTGCTCCAGTTGGGGTTTGGATTTAAACACTGGTGACTTGCCTTTCAGCAACATCTACTCTCTCTTGCACATGGTAGCTGATATTCATGAATTCTTTTTGTTCATTTCCACAATAATATGAACCACAGCAGGCTCATTTGGTGCTAATCTGAGCATAATAGACAATTTTACAGTCAGTCTTCATTATAATTTAGCATCAATTAATGTGCAATTATAACCTGTTACCAGAAATTGAAAGCACATTATATAGATGGAAATTGTCTTTTCAGCTTCTTAGTTTATGGCTGGTTTTAGGATGTTTTACTGAAAGAAGCAATTACTAAAAGAGTACTTTTAATTGTTCATGAAATGTTTATCTTTCTTTGTTCCCATGTGGATTTCTACATTTGAAGAAGGTTAATAAGACATTTAGTTAAACCTTCAAGCCTTGGTCAGTATCCCAAGGCGCAGCTGGGAGCCTGAGGTTTCCCCCCTCCATGTCCAAAGCCGTCCACTTCTTTTCATCAGGACCCTGGATCCCTACGCACGGAGGGGAGAGGCAGGGAAGGCATCAAAGCAAGATGGAACGGCCATGTTTCTCTTTCTCACTACACTGAGAAGACTCCAAAACTTATCTTTTCTCTCTCTTCTGACTTTATATAGAAAGTATGTTTCCTCACCAAGGCCTCTACACCCTTGTTCTTAATCTACTTTGAAGCCCAGGAAAACAAATTGTGTATTTTCCCTTTTCTTTTTCTTTTTTTTTAGATGGAATCTTGCTCTGTTGTTCAGGCTGGAGTGCTGTGGCGCTATCTCAGCTCACTGCAACCTCCGCCTCCCAGGTTCAAGCGATTCTCCTGCCTCAGCCTCCCAAGTAGCTGGGATTACAGGCACCTGCCGCCATGCCTGACTAATTTTTTTGTATTTTTAGTAGAGATGGGGTTTCACCATGTTGGCTAGGCTGGCCTCGAACTCCTGACCTCGTGATCCATCCACCTTGGCCTCCCAAAGCGCTGGGATTATAGGCATGAGCCACCATGCCCGGCCCAAATTGTGTGTTTTCTGGGGATGTGAGCAGCATTCATTTGCCTCAATTCTCATCTAAGTTTCATCCCTTCTATCAAGTCAGCTACCACCAATCCACGAATTTGCACCATTGTGTTTTAAACTTAGACACTCACATGTCTGGGACTGGTGTAGTATCATTGACTTCAGCCTTTCCCAAAAGTCAATAAAAGAAACAAATGACAAATGACTGCATTTTAACAACTGCGATTCAGAGATCATTTCAGAGCTACTTTCCCAGATCTGATCTCATCTGACTTTCACAACAGTCCCATTAGTTAGACAATGCAGTGATTGGAAACTGAAGCCCAGAGGGCCTCATCAGTCTGCCCACATTTCCACAGCTAGTAAATGTCTGTGAAGTAAAACTGGAGCTAGAATTTTCTGTATCCAAATGCCATGCCCTTACAATTGCCAACAGTGTGTTGCTATATCATTTGCAAAAACTAAAATTGTTGAAACCCTCCATCATATACCATCTGGTGTCCTTTGATATGCGAGCCACGAAATCAAGTGGGAAAAGTAAACTTTGGAGTTAAATCCTTCCCTGGTAGCTCCAAGAATCTGAATCTGAGCAAGTTATTCTTTGAACTCAGTATGTTGTTGTTGTTGTTGTTAACTTCTGTCCTGCAGAGCATGACAAGCTTAGAATTCAATTAGATAATAAAATTAGGTCGTGAGTATAAAGTAGACAGCAGAATGCATGATGCATAGTAGGTCCTAAAATGTGTCATTCACATTTTGGTGTTCTTTGATATCAGAGCCACGAAATTAAGTGGAAAAAGTAAACTTTGGAGTTAAATCCTTCCCTGGTAGCTCCAAGAATCTGAGCAAGTCATTCTTTGAACCCAGTGTCATTCACATTTTAGAACCTACTATGTGCCATACATTTTGCTAGAATAATTTATTGCTATGCTGTCAGAGAAAATGGTGGGGTTTTTTGGTTTTTGGTTTTTTTGTTGTTGTTGTTTCCTTTTGAGACAGAGTCTCGCTGTGTCACCCAGGCTGAGGTGCAATGGTGCAATCTCAGCTCACCACAACCTCCACTTCCCAGGTTCAAGCAATTCCCCGCCTCAGCCTCGCAAGTAGCTGGGACTGCAGGCACCCACCACCATGCCCAGCTAATTTATGTATTTTTTTTTTCAGTTGAGACAGGGTTTTACCACGTTGACCAGGCTGGTCTTGAACTCCTGACCTCAGGTGATCCACCTGCCTTGGGCTCCTAAAATCCTGGGAGTACAGGCATGAGCCACCACACCAGGCCGGTGTTTATTTAAGTACACAAGGAGAACTATATCCTTCCATTCTTCTTTTGGCCTGAAAAAACTGAGTAAAACATAAAGCTAGGTTTTATGTGTACTTGCAGCAACATTTCAAGAACAATATCTCCTCTCTGCTACTCAACTCTTCTTTCTTCACTGTGCACTCTGTCTCTCTGGATTTTTATTATACTCTCGCTCAGGTCCCTGAGCAGGCAAGGCACACTTAAAAACCCATTCAATTGCTTAATAATTTTGTGAAACCCTTGGAAAGAGTATAAAGATAGCATGAAACAGTGCTATAATATCTGAAGCCAGTGAAGTGCTCCATTTTGTCTCAGGAATAGCCTATCCAGGATGGATGGGGGTTGGAGAAGAAACTACTTTTCTCATCCAACACAGGTCTCTTGCAAGACTTTGTCTCTTTTTTAAGAAGTGAGAATCCAAATTCTAAAATAAAATTACTTCGTCCCCTTCCTTCTAGGTCTTCCTGGCAGAATTCAAGAAAACCAATCAATTTTTCGCAATAAAGGCCTTAAAGAAAGATGTGGTCTTGATGGACGATGATGTTGAGTGCACAATGGTAGAGAAGAGAGTTCTTTCCTTGGCCTGGGAGCATCCGTTTCTGACACACATGTTTTGTACGTTCCAGACTAAGGTATGGCTTCTGCTCCAACAACCCCACCTCCGCTCCAGCCTGTCTCAGTGTGGTACCTCCATGGCGCCCTCATTAGGAGGTGCAGATCTCCATATTTATCTTACATTTCGTTGTACCTGCCATCCATCCAAACTAGTCTCGTCCCTTCTACACACCATGGAAGTATTACTTAGAATGTTTTAATGTCGTCGATTGGGAAAGATCTTTACTTCTAGATTTGTTTGTGTGTTTTCCTGGTTTTTAGAAGTTGGTTTCATTTAGCATAACAACCAGGCTTCTCAGCAGACTGTGACTTGGGGGAGAACGTGACAACTGTTTGTTCATCTACCCTGAACGTATTTGAAGAGATAAAAATCGGAAAGTAGATTAAAAATGCATGTACACTACTGTTTCTTCAAGACTGGGAGAAAAAGCAGCCTTAGAGAGGGCTCCATCAGTGAGCAAGCCCCTGAGCTGGGAGGTGGAGGTTGGATGTGTCTGCATTCCCACTCAGCATTGGGACCCTTTCCTTGCGCTGAATTTGCCAGAAGGCTCTGTTGTTCTGCGAGGACTTGCATCCTGGTCTCCTTTTTCCTTAAATATATATATATATATTTAATATATATATATTTATACATATATATATATATACATCTCCAATTTTTTGTTCTGATTTAAATAACACTAAAACAAACATCCTGGAAGATGAGTTTTTATACACACACATTGTGGTTCTTCTCTCCTTGTGTGTCTCTTCTCCGCCACCTCATCCTGGCTGTCTACCACCTGCACTAATTAGCAGGCCCAGGTGGGACCATGTGACTAAGAAAGGTCCAAAGAACACAAGGGGTGGAGGCTTTTCCATTTGTTTTGTTGTTTTGTTTTGTTTTGTTTTGTTGGTTTTTTTGAGATGGAGTCTCGCTCTGTCACCCAGGCTGGAATGCGGTGGCACAATCTCAGCTCACTGCAACCTCTGCCTCCTGGATTCAAGCAATTATTCTGCCTCAGCCTCCCAAGTAGCTGAGATTATAGGTGTGCGCCACCACACTCAGCTAACTTGTATTTTTAATAGAGACGGAGTTTCACCATGTTGGGAAGGCTGGTCTCGAACCCCTGACCTCAGGTGACCTCCCTACCTTGGCCTCCCAAAGTGCTGAAATTACAGGAATGAGCCAATGTGTCTGGGCCTTTTCCCATTTTCTATCTCAAGTCATGACAACTGGAGAGTGAATGAGAGAAAACTTCTAAGGTGATTTGAGCCACAGAATTAATGAGGGAACCAGGAATGAATGAAGAAAGTGTATGGCAACTGGGGCATCCATCACCACCTCTGCAGTTCCCAGTAGATTCTCAGCAAATGTTCAATGACCAAGTCAATAAATAAATTCACTTGCCCAAGATAAGGAGAAATCAGATCATGGCAAATCGCTTACTGAGCATATGCTGTGCCCAAAGCTCTGTGAAGGACACAGAAATATATAATACAGCTCCCAAGCTTGAGAATTTCACACTCAGATAACGGCATTTCTAACAGTATGAGGAGTATTAGATCAGAAGGCAGACACAAAGCACCAGAGCTGAGAGAAACTAGAAACAGGAGTTTGAATGGCAGAAGGGACCTTGGGCATGAATGGTGTGGCTGCAGGAGAGGAAGTAGAAAGGAGTGAGGTGTCCTGATCAGCTGTTTAGGAGAATGCAGGCCCACTTCCTGCCACAGGGAGCAGGCTGGAACTTCCCATGATGAAGGCTACAGAGATTTTGTACTAGAAACTCCCTCCTGGAGATGCTAGACACCCATTGGACTGGGAGGGTGAAGTTATGTCACCTGCAGGCAAAGCAACAAATTCTGCCACCCTCTCCATGCCTTTGTCTAGATTTTCTCCACACCTTGGGGCTCCCTGTAATCTTTTCCTCTTGTGGTATTTTGGGGCTTGTAGCAAGCTGCTAAACACACTTTATTATTTTTTTGCTATAAATAAAGATTTTTATTCCAAAGCCTTCCTAATAGTGAAAAATTGGAAACAACACAAATGCCCAATGATAGATTTGTTAAACAAATTATTATATGGTCAGAGAAAATAATACCATATAACCATTTTAAATGATGGTATAAATGCTTAAATACTAATATGATGTTTATGAAATCATAAGGAACATATAATATTTCCTTTTAAGTAAGAACATATGCGTGTATAGGCATGAAAAGTGAAAAACTAACAGTTGCTAATAGGATTGTAAATGATTTTATTTTTGTTATATTTTTCTGTGTATGTTACTATAAGCACACTTTAGACTGGGCTTCTGGGCACTTAGGCAGTTGTGTTTCTCTTGGTGCCTTCTCCCGGCTTTTTTCTTTTTTTTTTTTTTTAATTTTGCATGTATGACAGTTTTCATGTCTTATGGGGAAGGCTGTTGGGAATCCCGCTTTGTAAAAGATAGGTATGCTCCCTTCTCTTGCCTGTCCATCACAGTTTCAGGCAGAATTTCTTTCCCTCTTATGAGAGATCCCCTTAGCCCATTATACCTGAGGTTGCAATTTTTTGAATTTTGAAATCAGACCTTGGCAATGACCTTGAACAGTAGGATATAAACAACTCCCATATGCTTACCATTCCAATAATGGAACACTAGGCATAAATGAGTTCTGTGCAGCTGGGATGCTTTTCCAAGACCTGAGCAACAAGTGCATCCACAACATTGGTGCCGGGAGAGAAAAAAACTTTGACAGAGAATGTGCACGTGAAATGTAAATCTGGCTCAGGACTCAAATGTCAAGGAACTGAGTCCTTTTAGAAAGAGAGGAAGGAAAGAAAGGAGGAAGCTTGCTTCACCCTTTCACAACACCCCGAGTTGTTGTTTTTGATATGTCTTAATATTTACTCAAATCTCACATGTCAAAGTAACTGCAAAAGGCAACAATTGATATGTGATATGGATGATGCTTTGTTCTGGGAACATGTTGGGGGTGACCTCTCTTGAGGGGACAGTTTCCTATGTATACTAGTGAAGGCATCAGATAAGATAAATTATGTATTTCTCCAGGACATTGCTATTTTTTAAAGGAAGTTATTCATCTGCTTTCTGCCTCCAAATAGTGTGCCGGCTGAATACCAGATTATTCAGGAGATTCTGAGGACAGCTATTCACTTGTTATAAATCAGGAGCATTGGGTTACATTTTTAAAAGTTTTTAAAGTTCATAGATGAGGGATATATCACCTATGGAAGGGTGAAAATATGGTACGGCCATTTAGGAAGCTACAAAATGTGAAAATTCCTGTGGATTTGGATTCTGAGGTTCAAGCCCAGCTGTGCCATGTATATGCAGGCCTCTGAGGCACCCACTTCACCCTTGCCCAGGACAGAGTTAGAGTTACAGGCAAAGGGGCTGGGAGATGTAAAACCAGGGGCCCTAATGTGATGGCATCGTCTGGGGACACAGATGCACAAAAGAATTCATGGAATCTGAATCTGAATGAGGCTCAAATCAAAAGAATCTTCAAAATTAATTTTCTGTGTGCTAGATCAAGAGGACTTTGCACATCATTGAGGCTCTGACATAAATTACCGGCTCGGGGTCTCACGTAGATCAGCATTCTGAGATGCTGCTCTGTTGGTAAGAGGAAAGAAGGGCTTGCTATTCTTTCTTTTACTTTTTTTCTAACATTTCTTTGTTATTAATATTTATGTTTTCTATCTTACACGAACGTCTACAGGGCTTGAAATTGCAGCATCCCTTCTCAGTCCCCCCTTCAGTGCAGATGCCAGCCAACTTCTGCACTACTAGATTTCCAACTTAGATTTTACTATTTTCCATTACTTACATTTTAAAAAGTAAAAATTAAAAATTAAAAAAAGGAAAATCCACAATAAATTTTGTCTGCAAGAATGGTTACCATAAATCTCACAACTATATTCACTTACGAGTAGATTTAAAACAATTAGAAAAAAAATAATTAACCAACCGGGCACGGTGGCTCATGCCTGTAATGCCAGCACTTTGGGAGGTTGAAGCAGGTGGATCACAAGGTCAGTAGTTCAAGACCAGCCTGGCCAACATGGTGAAACCCACCTCTACTAAAAATACAACAGTTTGCTGGGCGTGGTGGAGGGTGCCTGTAATCCCAACTACTTGGCAGGCAGGGGAATCACTTGAATCCAGGAGGCGAAGTTTGCAGTGAGCCGAGACCGAGCCATTGCACTCCAGCCTGGGCAACACAGCAAGACTCCATCTAAAAAAAATTAACTATAAAACTTTGAAACACAGGGGAAAATAAACACTGGAAAAACAATTTCCCTCTTTTTAATTATGCTACAGTAAAAGAAAGGTTAATAAATCAAGTATCTAAAGTTTCTGTGCTCTATCTCTGATAAACTGTGGAACAATAAGAAGTTTTACTTCGAAAATTTCTTTGGAAAGGAAAGATGCACCTAACACTGTAAGGATGCTATTTGTTTTTAATTTCAAGGAAATAGTTTTCCCTTAGAAATTAAAAGTGAGCTAAGATCTATCTTCCTTTGTGTCTCCTTTGAATTCTGAAAGGCCAATCTGTATTCAAGTCTAAAACTGACATTTAAGAAGTGTTACTATTTCACACCTAAGTAGCTCTAGATTCTACGGGGACATCTCTGTCTCCTGGTCCTTCTTCAGATTGGATTTGAGGGCAGGCAGCTGTGGTTTTGCAGGTCTCTGTAGAGTGTTCTCCCATGTGATGCCAGGAGGCAGAATGCTAGTGTTCCTGGATTCGCATCACTCCCGTTGACTCCCATTCTCCCAGTCTGCACCAGATGAACATTCTTGGTCAGTATTACTCTGAAATTTTTGTTTTATGAAAAAGGAAACTGAGTTTCACTTTCTATTCATAGAACACACAAAGCTCTGCTTCCGGTTATGGCTTCAGGACGTGAGTTTGTGAGTTACTTTGAACAGGGCACCTAACATTTCTTTGTGACACTGGTTGCCTTTTTTTGCTTCCCAAAGGATAATGTAAAATAATAATAATAATAGCATTTGCAGAGAAGTTTGGATCTTTTTTGGAGAAAGTACCAGACTACAAGATATTATTATTATTTAAAACTAAAAAAAAACTCCTTTAACTTGATACTTTTTAAAAAGTATGTCATCCTGGTATTTCCATAGTTTTAAGGCAAAATGCATCTAAGAAAGTTTTTAATTTCAAGCATTTTGTTCAGAAACAGCTCATCTGAAGCTCTCAAAAATGCTTCAATCCATGAACCTTCAGTTGAGTTAGGAGCCCTGGATATTACCACAACTGTAGCAAGGAAAAAGAAAACCCACGAAACCACATCCTCCAAAAGACGTGTCCCTGCTCTAAGACAAGAATTAACTTTTTATAGCTGCCCCCATCTGCAGTTACAGATAAGCCTCTTTTCTTTAAAGTCCTCTGGCAGTGTTCTGGTCCTGAGAATGCTTACAAGTTGTTATTTCAGAAGCTGGGGGTCACTTAAACATTCTATAGATTCCTCTGTTATGCAACCAAACCGATACAGCAAATGTTAGATTTACAGCAAATTCACAAAAATGAGTCGATTTACAGTTGTCAACCTGAAATAATCAAACAGGCCAGAATCTCACTTAAAGAGCATTTATTCACACTCAGTTTGAGGATGGTCCACCTGGAAACACCCCAAAAGAATGATGTCAGAGTTGTAAAGGAGGGAAGTTTATTGGTTTATTTGCATAGGCAGACACAGGCATTTTTAGCAGGATTACATTATCCATACAAGATTGGTGCATAGTTCCAGGAACTTGGTTATAGGCAGTGTTTATTTTAGGGAAAAGGACATATAACATCTTTCACAGAGGGTGCAATAGTCACGAGTTTTCTGTCATCTGGTCTAAGGAAAATAGGGCAAAAAAGGGGAAGGTAATCTTTAACAAGTTTCATTAATTAAGAAGGCAGGAGGTGCCCAGGCACTGTGGCTCACACCTGTAATCCCAGCACTTTGGAAGGCTGAGGCGGGTGGATCACCTGAGGTCAGGAGTTCGAGACCAGCCTGGCCAATATGGTGAAACCCCGTCCCTACTAAAAATACAAAAATTAGGCTGAGCACGGTGGCTCACACCAGTAATCCTAGCACTTTGGGAGGCCAAGGCGGGCAGATCACGAGGTCAACAGTTTGAGACCAGCCTGACCAACATGGTGAAACCTCATCTCTACTAAAAGCACAAAAATGCGCTGGGCGTGGTGGTATGTGCCCCTAATCCCAGCTACTCGGGAGGCTGAGGCAGGAGAATCACTTGAATCCGAGAGAGGGAGGTTGCAGTGAGCCAAGATTGTGCCACTGCACACTCCAGCCTGGGCGAAAGAGTGAAACTCCATCTCAAAAAAGAAAACGTCAGGAAGTATTTGTCCTGACATTGTTTAATTCTCTCTAGTCATTGTACAGAACAAGAAAAATAAGAAAGCAAGTTAATGTCTAATCTGAGAAACAAATTGTAACCATATGTGACAGATCACAGTCACATCTCTCTCAAGGCGTAAAACACATTTTAGGAATTCCAACAGCTTTTAAGTGTTATTTATTTTCACACAGTAATATATGGGAAATTAATGTTGCACTCACAACGTTTACTTAAGGTTTTCTCATCCAAATACACAGGCGAAAACGGGCCATGAGTGAACACATATTCAGGAATTCTTGGCCTAAAAGAACAAGACACTCAGTGCATCTGAAATGGCGCTCCTTTCCTACACGCCCGCTTTTTACACTCACAGATATGTTCTCATCTTTATGTGACTCTGTAACGCTTCTTCCAGGTTCATGGTCCATATTGCCCCTCCATTCCTTTGTCAGCTGTTCTCACAAAGCCCCCAGAGTATGGTCACCAGCTTCCCAGAAGTCATGAGCTTTTGGTATCTCCTTCAGGAGAGTGCTGCAGGAAAATGCCTGCCTTCTGGGCATCTACTATTCCTCCTTTGGGTTTTTTTGTTGTTCTTCTGTTTGTTTGGTTTTTTGTTTTTGTTGAGGAGTCTCACTCTGCCTCCCAGACTGGAGTGCAGTGGAATGATCTTGGCTCACTGCAACCTCTGTCTCCCGGGTTCAAGTGATTCTCCTGCCCCGGCCTCCCAAGTAGCTGGGATTACAGCCATGCACCACCATCCCCAGCTAATTTTTTTTTTCCTTTTCTGTTTTAGTAGAGATGGGGTTTCACCATGTTAGCCAGGCTGGTCTCAAATTCCTGACCTCAAGTGATCCGCCCACCTCAGCCTCCCAGAATGCTGGAATTACAGGCGTGACCCACACGTCTGGCCTACTCTCCCTCCTTCAAAACCTTGCTCAAAAACTACCTGCCCTATAAATCACTCTCAAGTACATTAAATCCTACTTGTCTTTCAGACCCTCAGGCTTCTCAGCTTACTTGACCCAGAAAGATGATTTTGCTCCTGTACTGCTGGGTGTCTTCTGTGACTTCTTTCACATGCACTTGTTCTGTTTAAATAATACCCTCTCTACTTAAATAACACATTCCTTGATACCAATATGTATGTTTCACTCTTCTCTGTTGTTTCATTTGCCCGTAGAATGCTAGATAATGTTCAGGGGCTGGGGCGTGGAGGGAGTGGGAGAGAAAAAGACAAATGGTCTGACCGTAGATTACACTGGCTGACTCCGGTGCCAGGAAGGCTGGTCCTGAATAGAAGTGCAGAGGAGAGGTAGTCTGTCTTCCCACCCCTCTCTGCCCTTCTGTTTTATTATTTTCCCCTTCATCCCAGAGTTCACATGATCTTGTACCCACTGTAGCTATCTAGTCTATGCCTTGATCCTTTTTTTTTTTTTTTTTAAGACAGAGTCTTGCTCTGTTGCCCAGGCAGCACACTGCAACCTCCGCCTCCTGGGTTCAAGCAATTCTCCTGCCTCAGCCTCTCGAGTAGCTGGGATTACAGGCATGTGCCAGCATGCCCAGCTAATTTTTGTATTTTTAGTAGAGATGGGATTTCACCATATTGGCCAGGTTCGTCTTGAACTCCTGACCTCAGGTGATCCACCCACCTCCACCTCCCAAAGTGCAGGGATTACAGGCATGAGCTACTGTGCCCAGCCTCTGTGTTGATTGAAAAATCATTCTTCCCCATCTCCTTGTCTGTCCCCCTTAAAACTTCTGTCACTTCAGGGTCCTCTTCTCCTCTACCAGTCTTAGAGAAAATATCTGATAAATAGCATAGAACAGTTTAATATGTGTTGTTCCTAACAATGATTTCTTCCTAAAATGGGGCAGAATTCAGGTTCCTTATTAGACCCAACATTATGTTGTATTTGACATGATTACAGTTCCTATCCTGAGGAGGTGACACACATGAGACTCTTCCGTGGAAACTGTG
The DNA here is from genome assembly GCA_004027715.1 of Plecturocebus donacophilus. Lineage (NCBI taxonomy): Eukaryota > Metazoa > Chordata > Mammalia > Primates > Pitheciidae > Plecturocebus > Plecturocebus donacophilus. The sequence continues at coordinate 13,710 of PVKP010019068.1, read as the reverse complement.
GGAATATATGAGAGTTGGAATAAACCTATTGCAGAGATTCAAGTGCCAACCCACAGAAAAGCCCGCTTTTACAAAGTAGGAGGAAGAGGAGAGGGGAAAGTGATAGGCAGGATCCCATGGGGTGGTGAGGGGAGGAATAGAGGAGTTAGGAGTATTGGTAAGACGAGAAAGAATTTCCAGGAAGAGATAGGATCATATATTTAATATGGTGAATAGCTGACAATCAAAAAAGCATGTGGAATGTGTCATTCAGGAGGAACAGGCAATAAAATGGGAAGGAGTAAGTGGTGTGTGGGCAGATTCAATGGGGATACAGAAACCTTCCAGAAAGAGTTTTCAGAAGATGGAAGCTCGTGATGACTGCAGAGTGTAAGGGATGAGAATCATGGGAAATGCTTGAGCCAGAAATGAAGAAACCAGACAAGAGGGAGCTATCCAAGTTGTTGGCTTTGATTATAATGCAATTCTTCCCTGTGCGATAAAATAATAACAATATATGTGGTAAAGTTAATACATAAGGAGTTCTTGCTATATGCCGGGCACAGGGCTAAATTCTCTGTATGGATTCTTTCATTTGATTTTGAATATGAACTATGGCTCCTCTTTCTTCCTCAGAGCAGAATTCCCAACTCTTTCTATTGGCTGTCATAGGAGATGTTTCAAAGTAGAGTTGATTTCTACCTCCAGTTTCCATATTGTTATACTAATATATAGTCTTCGCTGTTATAGCATTTGTTAAATGTGCTTCGTATATGATACTTTAAAAGTTGTGATGGGAAACTTAGATGTGTTGTTATAAATACTTTGATCTTAATTTTACTTATTTTGCAGCGATTGCAGATAATCTCTTATGTAAAAGTTATTACGTTGGTTTACTAGTCTTTAGAGAAAAAAGATATCTCGGAAAAATGACTATAATTATTCTTTTCCTTCTTTTCCCATCTTATTTTTCTGGAGAGAGAGTCTGTATTCCTGACATTATTTGCATGATATTTGCCAAGTCCTCAGTGCATTTACAAAATTAGCTGTTATTATTTTGATAAAAGTCATTAGTTAATTTCTTTAATGCTATAAACCTGTCATTCATCCTATAATACATGCACATTTGGCAGCCATTTCGTTATTTACTCAACATTTGACTAGCTGTGTTGAATAGTCATCACGGCCAAACACTTTCCATTCTCTTTATTCTCATTCTCTCATTTGAAAAATGTAATCAGTGTAAGAAGAAAGCAGTGTAGAAACTAGGTTGTATTAAATAACTTTTGAGGCCAGTTTTACAATTCACCCTTTACTAATTCTAGAATATTCACAAAATGTCCTATGCCTCCCTCTAAAAAATTATGTTTTAAATAATGATATATTTTGACAGCTGTAGGCCCTTTAACTCCTCCAAATGATACTCATGTATGCAAACGCAGTCCTATGAAAATCATACAACTGATTTTGTTTATCACTTTGATCTTTTTTTTTTAAAGACAGGGTCTCACTCTGTTACCCAGGCTGGCTTTGAACTCCGAGGCTCAAGTGCTCTTTCCACAGCTTCATGAGTAGCTGGGATTACAGGCATGCACCTCTGCACCCAACTTAAATACCATTTTTTTTAAAGCATCAATAACACAAACATAAAAGAGTCGTAAAGCTTTGATTACCCACCTATCTACAGAATGTCAACATGGTTTATTGCCTTCTGTTGTCTGGAAATCACAGCAAAGCTGTACGTAACGGTGACTCTCATTTTCATGGCCTGGCACCCAGAGCCTCATCACACCTCGGGTATATTTGGAACCTGGAAAGTGGATAGATAAATACATACTACTGAATGGCCCCTCAAATGCTCTCTTGTTACCTGGGGCACTTCAGAGCTATTCAGTGAATCGCTTCTTCCGCTGGCCCTGACTGATGTAACTGTCCAGCCCCAGCTGAAGCTGACTTCATTGACAGGATGGACACGCTCAGTGTCTTTGTCTCATTCTCAGACCTGTGGAGGACTCAGAGCACTCCTGACCCTGCTCTGAGTCCTCCAGACTCAGAGGAACCCTTCTGGGAATGCTCACTGTACCAGGCGGTCGGCTGACTTGACACAGACAGAAGTTCCAAGGACCTTAGCCTGTCTCCTTCTGCAGGGCCTGGTGGCGTAAGGCAACCTTACTGTTACAAAATTCGCTTTTCTCGCCAGACGTGGTGGCTCATGCCTGTAATCACGGCACTTTGGGAGGCCAAGGTGGATGGATCACCTGAGGTCAGGAGTTCAAGACCAGTCTGGCCAACATGGTAAAACCCCATCTCTACTAAAAATACTAAAATTAGCTGAGTGTGGTGTTACACACCTGTAATCCCAGCTACTCGGGAGATTGAGGCACAAGAATTGCTTGAACCCAGGAGGTTGAGGTTGCAGTGAGCAGAGATTGTGCCACTGCACTTCAGCCTGGGTGACAGAGTGAGACTCCACCTTAAAAAATATATTAAACATTTACTTTTCCAGGGAACCACTTGACAAAATGCTATGTTTTTGCCACCTAAACAAGCAAAGTGAAAAAATTCATGTGATGTTTGGGCTGAGGCGAGAACCCCAGAGATCATCAAGTTCTTCTCCTTGGTTTTGATTCTTTCCAGAATCAGAGATAATTCTCTTCTCCAGTGGACTTGCTTGCTTTCTAAGAGAATGAGATGCAGGTTTCCAAAATAAAATACAGGCTGGGTGTGGCTGCTCACACCTGTAATCCCAGCACTTTAGGAGGCTAAGGCAGGTAGATCACTCGAGGTCAGGAGTTCCAGATCAGCCCGGCCAACATTGGGAAACTCTGTCTCTACTAAACATACAAAAATTAGCCAGCATGGTGGCAGGTGCCTGTAATCGCAGCTACTCCGGAGGCTAGGGCATAAGAGTCACTTGAACCCAGGAGATGGAGGCTGCAGTGAGCTGAGATCACACTGCATTCCAGCCTGGGTGACAGAGAGAGACTGCATCTCAAAAAAAAAGAAAAGAAAAGAAAAACAAAATGCAAAGACCAATATAAAAGCATTTCTTCTGCCACCCTGCTGTCTACTCAAAACAATGCTGAGTCAATTCTGTTCTCACCCATTCTGCTTTCAGCCTTTACCCTACAGTGGAATCAGTTCAAATGTTCAAGACTTCCAAGACCCTTGGGATCTTAAACACCTGTGGAGACACAGGGATTGCCTCCCACCCATAGCCTGTCTCTGCGAGTGGGACCAGTGAGGAAGCCCTGTGACCTTTCTTCTGTCACCTTCCGGGGGTGCTTACGGTTGACTGTCATGAACCCAGCCATAATTCCTACCTCGCTAGAGGAAGGTTCAAAGGGAGGCTCATCTCTCTTCTCCAGTGATTCTTCAAATATGCATTATTTCCGGACAACAGTCACCCTTAGAATTTTGCAATACAGCATCCTCTGTCTCACTAATGTTTACTTTTTTACCTGGGAAGCACCACATGGCTTTTGATGTAATGTGCTTAATAGTCACAGTTTATCAATTTTATCTCCCACTACTCCAGAAAAAGGAGGAAAAAAAGCATGAAGAGTGCGATGTAGCTCAGGGGGTCTTTAGGGTAGTAAAGGGGAAGGTAGCCGAGGATCTCATGCACGGGGTTCGTTTTTCAGAGGAGGAGACCTGGGATGGTGGACTTCCAGCTGCGGTCTGCCCTGGCTCCCCTTCAAGACGCCCACATGTGACCAGGCATTCATCCAAACCAGAGGGTTAAACTGATGCAGAATGCCATCACAAAGGGCGAAAAGCAGTCAGTGCGATTTTCCCATGCTGCTGACGTAATATAAAGAGGAGAACCAGAACAGATTTTTGATAGATTTATTGTGGAGCCTGTAGCTCTCTCAGGAGGATTAAATGTGGGCATCCAACATGCTGTCAATCTCCATTGCTGTTTAATTAATAATCACTAGCAGCATGGTCTGCCTGTTACCCCCGTGGTAGTAAACACTGCACCCTGAGATCTCTTAGTCTTCAACGGCGATGCAAGCCCTCTGTGCTCACCACTAGTGTGGCGTCTGATTTGGACCTGAGAACAGGTGGGAAGGAATGTGGAATTCATGGGAGTGGGGCTGAACCTTTGCCTCCAGCCCCCTCCCACCACTTTCTCCAAGTCTGAGTCGACAGTGTGAAATTCTGAAATGTCAGCCTGTCTAGGAATTTGCAGCCATCCAAACACTCAGAAGAAACCGTTACTTAAGCACTGTTAGAAATGGTTCTGCTGTTCCGCTTTCATACCCTTCCCTCTCCTGTGTACTTAGAGAAGATTCTAGTGGCTTGGATGGGGTCATTATAGTTTTGAGCAAAAATGTGAGGTTAGAACAGGAGCTTTTCGTATGCTGCTGATGAGAGCAAGAGGCAGCATGGCAAAGCAGGGTGTGTGCGGGTGAGGCCAATGGTAACTCTCAAATTGGGTTTGAAATCTGTGTTAAGTCATGATTTATGTCAGCTGAGAATTTGGGCCTGTGAAGAGAAAAGGGTGGGCTCCAGGTAAACGTGTGAGATGACTTTGGGCACGGTGGCTCACGCCCTTAACCCCAGTACTTTGGGAGGCCAAAGCAAGTGGATCACGAGGTCCAGAGATCGAGACCATCCTGACCAACATGGTGAAACCCTGTCTCTACTAAAATACAAAAAAGCCGGATGTGTTGGTGCATGCCTGTAGCTCTAGCTACTCAGGAGGCTGAGGCAGGGGAATTGCTTGAACCCGGGAGGTGGAGGTTGCAGTGAGCCGAGATTGCACACTGCACTCCAGCCTGGTGGCAGAGTGAGATTTTGTCTCAAAAAAAAAAAAAAGAAAGAAAAGGTATATGGAATTAGTAAATCAGATCGTAAGCTAACTGAAAACAGGCGGACCCTTACCTTGACCTGGTGTTTTGAGATAATCGCCACAATACTTCGTTTCCCCATTCTGTCGCAGCCAGGCAAGCAGTGTCACTGTCAGACCAGAACCATGTTGCTACCATTGCCTCCTATGCCCCATGGCCTCGGTTAGGTTCACATCAAAATTAAAAGGTTAATTCTATTAAGAAACCACTCAGGTGAGAATTCCAGGTGCAAATTCCTGCCCAGACACACCAGAGTTCTTTATGGATTACTTATTCTGTGATGCATAACAACTCTTTAAAAATCAGATTGCTCTAAAGTGTTATGAATATGTTTCTTGGAAAAAAAAAAACATCGTCTCCCCTTATTGAGGAGCTGAGGCTGGCTACAATCCTGGCTGCCTCTGATATGCCCACCACAGCCTGAAGACCACCCAGCCCCGCTTCTGACTGTGGTCACTCGGCTCCAGCTCCACTAACATGCATCATGTCTTCTGCCAGAAGAACTCTGTCATAAACTGTGGCTGGCCTCTGCCACGACTTAAGACAGGACTGGAGAAAAATAAGGTTAAACTTGATCGCAAGCTCCCTGCAGGAATGACTGACATGCCCAGAGAACATGCTCAGTAGCTAATTACTGAGTGTTGAATGAATGCATATTTGCAAGCTCTGTTCTGGGAGTCAGAGACCAAGACATATTCTCTTTATCACCATGCATACTGTCAGTTTCCACAGCATGTGATCGGCACGTGCTAAGTGCCTGGCCTCACCGTCTGGCCAGCAGATCCACTGGACCCTCCTTTGCGCCCCAGCTCTTCTGCCGGTTGTAACACACAAGCATCTAGCAGATGTCACACGGCATCCCACCTAGACTCCCCAGGCTGCCTGGGGCTCAAAACTATAGATTGGCTAAGTGGTTTTGATGGTCTTCTTATAAGTGATTTCATGACAGAATGGGTTCCCCTGAAATGATCTAATCCATTTAAAAAGGAGTCCTCCTTGCATTTTCTCTAAGGAGCTAAAAGTTGGAATTGTGGCTGGGTGCAGTGGCTCAAGCCTATAATCCCAGCACTTTGGGAGGCCGAGGTGGATCATTTACCTGAGGTCCGGAGTTGGAGACCAGCCTGGCCAACATGGAGAAACCCTGTCTCTGCTAAAAATACAAAAATTAGCTGGGCATGGCGGTGAACTCCTGTTGTCCCAGCTACAAGGGAGGCTGAGGGGGCAGAATCGCTTGAAGCCGGGAGGCAGAGGTTGCAGTGAGCCAAGATCGAGCCACAGAACTCCAGCTGGGGAGACAGAGCGAGACTGTCTCAGAGTGACTGAGTGAATGAATGAATGAATGAATGAATGAATGAATGTTGGAACTGTTTTGTTTTCCCACAGGAAAACCTCTTTTTTGTGATGGAGTACCTCAACGGAGGGGACTTAATGTACCACATCCAAAGCTGCCACAAGTTCGATCTTTCCAGAGCCACGTAAGAGCCTTTAAGGGTTTGGGGGTTTTCCATTGTTCTTGTCGGTTCCCACATGATTTTTTCTTCTTCCTTGCTGGCATGCCTGACTGCCGGGGCCAGGTAAACCCTGGGGAATACCTCAAGCAAGGCAACAGTTTTCCCAGGTTGTAAAACCAAAATTCATGTCAGTTTGGTTTCATTTCTCTGTGATTTGAAACTTGTTTTGTTTTGTTTTGTTTTGAGACAGAGTATACGCCAGGCGCGGTGGCCATGTCTGTAATGCTAGCACTTTGGGAGGCACAGAACTAAAGGCTTAAGGGAAGTTTGGGAAGTCAGTCTTCTTAAGAAGCCTCTTAGAATATAATTTTTTGGTCTATCTACAAAGTCATAGATTAAGAAGCTGTTTTATATTAGTTTTTTAATCTTCAGGAAATTGAGAAATATCAGAAACTGAAAAATACTCTGTTGTCCAGGCTGGAGTGCAGTGGCGCAATTTCGGCTCACTACAACCTCCGCCTCCTGGGTTCAAGCGATTCTCCTGCCTCAGCCTCCCGAGTAGCTGGGATTACAGATGCCTGCTACCACGCCCAGTTAATTTTTGTATTTTTATTAGAGACGGGGTTTCACCATCTTGGCCAGTCTGGTCTTGAACTCCTGACCTCGTGATCTACCCGCTTCAGCCTCCCAAAGTGCTGGGATTATAGGTGTGAGCCACCACACCCAGCCTAGTTTCTTAGGGAACCATCCCGATTCATTAGGCTTCTAACTAATCTAAGCACAGAAGCAAATATGTGCTCTTTGAAAAGGAAGCAGTGAAATGGACCACAGACCTCAAGGGTGGTCCCCAGGGATGGAGCTCGTAGCTGAGCCCTCATGGAAAGCCTGATGTGGAGGCATAAAGCTTTAGGAAGCAGGAAGAGGCACTTACTCTATCTGAGAATAAAGCTTCACCTTCCCAGCGCCAGGCAGCCTGAGACACACGGAGATGAGCAGGCCGTGTGTACCTGGTGGCTGTGTCCACCTGGAAGGCATTTAGGACAGGATGGGTCCAAGCTGGCTGGAGACAACAGTGGACTAAATGAATCCTTTCCAGTATGAAAAATGTAAAATTTTTCTCCTGTAAAAACCCTGGCTGGAATGGCTGTTTGTCACATCTAGTGGATAGTACTCTGCTGAGCTCATGGCCTCTGGGAAACCTCAGCAAGGCACCCAGAGGGAATTTTATTGCATCTGAGGCCACAGCACTGACCGCCCTCCTGCCCATGCTATTTCCTTTGGGTCCTACTTCCTGCTCTCTGAGCCATGCAAGCCAAGGAAAGCTCTGCCTCTGGGCTCCCTGGAAGACGATGAGTGCGGGCTAGCTCCCTCTGCTCAGTGCTCAGTAATCCCTCCCCCCCATCTGCACGAACACTGAGTGGTTTAGGTTGAAGTGGGTTGAGAATGGATTTGGCCTTCGAGCTCCTGTAAAAACCCTGGCTGGAATGGCTGTTTATCACATCTAGTGGGTAGCACTCTGCTGAGCTCACTGCCTCTGGGAAACCTCAGCAAGGCACCCAAAGGTAATTTTACTGGATTTTTGTAGCAGAGAAATAATCGGACATTTTTCATGCTGAAAAGGATCACTTAGTCCACTGTCATCTCCTGCCGGCTCGGACCCATGTTATCCATCCTGTCCTAAATGCCTTCCAGGAAGAAGTTTGCATCCTTCCACAAGATCCAGCAAACTTCCCTTCCAGGAAGCTCTCTCTTATATCCGATCTAATCCCATCAGTGATCGTGTAAACTCATTCTTTTTAAGCTTGTCACCATTGAAGATGAAGAGCAACTTATCATCTTGCATCTGCTAATATCCTTTTTTCTACCTCTTGGGCTGTAAGTGTTGCCCAGGCTAAAGGTTCTCAGTACAAAAATAAACCGGCCAGTTCTATTTAGAATGATGCATACAGGTCTATGGGTGCCAAGCAGAGTTTAAAATAAAGGAGAAAACTATTTGCCTATTATCTATACTATTACTTTTTCTTGGAGAGGGTGTCAGAGTCTCTATCACCCTGGCTGGAGTACAGTGGTGTGATCTCAACTCACTGCAATCTCTGCCTCCCAGGTTCAAATGGTTATTGAGCCTCAGCCTCCCAAGTAGCTAGGACTACAGGCACCTGCCACCATGCCTGGCTAATTTTTGTATATATGAGCTTTCACCATGTTGGCCAGGCTGGTCTTGAACTCCTGACCTCAAGTGATCCACCTGCCTGTGCCTCCCAAAGTGCTAGGATTACAGCCACTGTGCCTGGCCTGTACTATTACTTTTAATGTCTGTATGTTTTATTAGCAAAAACAAAAAGATGACAAGGTAAGCATTGTTTAAAATATACGAACAAGTACTAGATACAGGCAGGACTCGCTTCAGAAGTCAGCTCTGTTTTATGTCGTTAGGGCTGAGTCTGGAGGTGTCTGAGCCTCTACTTTCTTATGTGTAGAATGAATGGACGACACCTTCCTTGCTAGGATTAAACAGTTATGTGTGTATGCCATTTAGCCACACACAGCATGTCATAAAAGCTCAGCCTGGGTTTGGGGATTTTGTTCTGTCATGACATTCACGTTGAGCTTGGTTCTCTTTCCCCCAGGTTTTATGCTGCTGAAATAATTCTTGGTCTGCAGTTCCTTCATTCCAAAGGAATAGTCTACAGGTAAATTTTGCTTTGTGGAAAGAAATGCTAACATACTGGCTTTCCTGGCTCGGTTAATTGAATCATTGCACCGAGTGCTGCGAGTCAGTCCATGTGATTTCCTGGGAGGAAGCTCCACACATAGGCTTCCTGCCCACAGTGATTGCATGGATGGTGACTTACAACCAAAGAAGACATTCTAGTCTCAAAAGCAGGAAAGTGCTGAGCTCATTCTGTCCTCTACACTGATTCTCACTTGAATTCTTTCCCCTATTTTCACTGCCCTGCTTTCTCTTTGTTACCTTGTTTTAAGCTTTCTCTCTCTTTTGTCCCCTTTGCTCCTCTTATTTTTGCTTGTCTTTGCTTTGGGCCACCTAGAAATGCTTATGAAATTGTCTCCTTTTGAGGCATGAGAGCCCTTCCCTGAACACTGACATACACTTGTGAAAACCTATGATTCCACACCTTGGAGAGGCGCACAGAACACCTGTGTCCTCCTTCATGCAGAACTCTGCTGTATGACATCATTGCACCTTCTTCTCTCCAAGGCCTTAGACTGAAGCTATTGTACCTCAGTCTCCTTACTACTTTTCTCAAAATATAGTTGGCACTTATTTAACATACAAACCTTTACAAGCTTAGCTGTCAGGCTTCCAACTCACTGCAGATTAGAAGGAAAAATAGAAAAGAAAAGAGCTAGTGAGGAGGGTGGCTGAGCTGCTGGAGACCAGATGATTAGTATTGAAGCTTTGGGGCTTACAGAGTGCAGAATTCACTTAGCGGGGAAGAACCTCTCCATTTTCTGAGGGTGCAGTCACGTGGGGGTTGCCCTGTTTGGAGTCACAGAAGTAAAGGCTTAAGAAAGGTTTGGGAAGTCAGTCTTCTTAAGCAGCCTCTTTGAATATAATTTTTTGGTCTACAAAATCATAGATTAAGAAGTTGTTTTATATTTTTTAATCTTCAGGAAATTGAGAAATACCAGAATATTGTTTAAAAACCCTTATCAGAATTTTTAAAAAATTTTTTTATTTATATAGGTAAGGCCTGCAATATATCTAAAATATTTCTGTACCTAGGCACTGACTAAATTGTGTGGGATGGATGGATAGATAGATGGATGGATGGATGAGTGAACAGATGGTTGGATGGATGGGTACAGATGGTTGGATGGGTGGATAAATGATGGATGAATGATGAATGGATAAACAGGTATTTGGATATGCAGATGGAGGGATGCATGGGTGGATGGATGGACGATGGATGAACAGATGGATGAGTGGATGGATTATGGGTAAATGAACAGATAGTTGGATGGGATGGATGTATGAATGGTGATGGATGGGCAGATAAATAAATGAAAGGGGCTGGGTGTGGTGGCTCATGCCTGTAAATCCCAGCACTTTAGGAAGCCAAGGCAGGTGGATCACCTGAGGTTAGAAGTTGGAGACCAGCCTGGCCAACATGACAAAATCCAGTCTCTACTAAAAATACAAAAATAAGCTGGGTGTGGTGGTGCATGCCTGTAGTCCCAGCTACTCTGGAGGCTGAGGCAAGACAATTGCTTGAACCCAGGAGGTGGCAATTACAGTGATCTGAGATCACACCACTGCACTTCAGCCTGAGCAACAAAGCAACAATCCATCTCAAAAAATTTTTAAAAATAAAATGGGAGGAATAAAAATTAGGAAAGGCTGGGGAGAGGGAGACAGGGAGAGAGGGAGAGAGAGAGAGAGAGAGAGAGAGAGGTCTTAGACCGGAAGGGACCCCGTGAACCCTAAACCCACACACCTCAGTGCATTTTATTTCCCTGTGTCACAATGCTGCTTCCTATCATGTCACCATGTAAATTATTGACACTCAGAACAAAAAAAGCAACAGATGTCCATAAGTAGCTTTACTATCAGAACAAATTATACCCATTTTTGAGTCTTACCCTGCCCATGCATGGAAGTTATGTTCTTTAAGTCTTCTTATGCACCAACAAGAAAAAAACCTGGGTTTATTTTTTGTGCTCATTGGGTTGCAGGAGACCCTTGAAAGTCATCATCAGCAAGTTAAAACTCGTTGACAAGTATGTTGGTTTTAAAACTCGCAGACAAGTATGTTGGTTTTAAGATTAGCCTGCTGCATAGTAAGAAATAAGTTGAATAGTAAGAAATTATTCAATTGCGTGTAATTTGACTTATCTCAACTTTTAATTTGGCAACAGAATTAACAAAAGGATTCATTTCTTTCTTTTCACCTCATAGGATAATAATTTTCTAAATTTGTTCATAAAAATGTTATATTAGTTTTGAAGGGCTGCCATAAGATATTACCCCAAATTTGACGGCTTAAGAAAATAGAAATTTATTCTATCACATTCTGGAGGACAGACATTTGGAAGCAAGATGTGGGCAAGGCCGTGCCCCCACCAAGCCCCTGCTCTGCCAGCCTCTGGTGCTGCAGGCACTCCTTGGCTCGGGGCTGTATCACCCAGTCTCCGCCTCTGTCTTTCCATGGCCCTCTCATCTGTCTTTTCTAAGAACACTTGATGGATTTAGGGCCCACCTGGATAATCAAGGATAATATCACCTTGATAGCTTTAACTTCATTACATATGCAAAGATGCTTTTTCCAAATAAGGGCATATCCACAAAGTTGTGGGGGTTAGGACATGACCATCCATGGACATATCTTCCGGGGGCCACCATTCCACCCACTGCAGCTGGGATCACAGACCACGTGTGCTCTAGATGCGCAGGTCTTTGTCAAGCACGGCAGTGGGTACTAAATATATAGAGGTCTCAACCCCCAGAAACCTGATAAGCCACTTTCTGGGGTTTCCTTAAAAAAAAAAAAAAACACCTGAAGGTTTTAGTTTACAATAAACTCAATATTAGGCATTATTGGGATGAAGCTATGAAAAAATATGGTGCAGGATCTTAGTTCACTGTGGCAAAAGGCAAGAGGATGGTATAACCTGCAGGTGCCGCTATAACCTGCAGCAATCAGATTGGAGGATGCTGGCTTCATTCTGAGCACCATGTTTCAAGAAGAAAACTGACAAATTCAAGATATTTGGAAGGTGGAGGCCAGAATGTGTGCCCTTCCTCCAGTTTCCCCCAGTGGCCACATCTCCCTCAGCCGTGGGACAAGGTCAAAGGGTCTGAAAACCACATCGTCAGGAGCGAAGTCCCTGTACTTGGTGAGGGAAGAGAAAACTTGATGTCATTTTTTTTCCAAATATTCAGGGTGTCACACATGATAACAGTAGAAAACCCCCTTGGACCAATAGGCGACATCAAAGGGAGGCAAAGTTTGGTTGTTTTTTAAAAAATGCTATCAGGGCTGGGTGAGGTGGCTCGTGCCTGTAATCCCAGTGCTTTGGGAGGTTGAGGCAAGTGGATCAAGAGGTCAGGAGTTCAAAACCAGCCTGGCCAAGAGGGTGAAACCCTGTCTCTACTAAAAAAAAAAAAAAAAAATTATATATATATATATATATATATACACACACACACACACATACATATATATGCATATATATATACACGCATATATACACACACGTACATAAATATATACACATATATATACACACACACAAACACACACACACATATATATATTAGCTGGGCATGGTAGTGGGTTCCTGTAATCCCAGCTACTCTGGAGGCTGAGGTAGAGAATTACTTGAACCCAGGAGGCAGAGGTTGCAGTGAGCTGAGATCACTGCATTCCAGCCTGGCAACAGAGTGAAAATTTGTCTCAAAGGAAAAAAAAAAGAAAAAAATCAGTTACATTTCCCTAAGAATGGAATGGGATCTTTTAAGAGGTTACTGTTCTCCAAGGAAAGAGAAATTTGTTGGCATGACATTCTGGCGTTGCATGGATTCTGGTTCTCAAGGGGTTCAGTATTAGGAACAACCTTCATCAACTGGACTTAGAATTGGCTGCAGTATAATTCATTCACAAAGAAACAAACAAGTACATAGAAAATGGCATATGGTAAGTATGTTTCTTAGGTCTTTCCTCCATCATTACTCCCAGGAAAGTCCTGGGATCAAGGGTCCCCAGTGGGCATGGGTGCTCTGTCCTTCTTATACTGAGCTTCACCCCTTGATGAATCAAAGAATCCGCAGCAGCCAGCGTGCCCTTGCAGAATCCACTTTGTCTCCACCCCACCTGGTGTGCAAATGGATACATAAGCACCTCTTGTGAGCCCCTCTCAGGCTGCAATGAGACAAGCTCCTTCGCCTCCTATGGAATTTTAAGTTAACCAAATTATATTTATTCATATGAGATTTGCTTTGCTTTTGTTTTTCAGGGACCTGAAGCTAGATAACATCCTGTTAGACAAAGATGGACACATCAAGATCGCGGATTTTGGAATGTGCAAGGAGAACATGCTAGGAGATGCCAAGACGAATACCTTCTGTGGGACACCCGACTACATCGCCCCGGAGGTAGGAACACAGTGGCAGGCTGCTCCCACCTCAGCATGCCCTGGCCACACACCATTGCTTCTTCCACCCCTGATCTCTGCTCACTACGACCTCCGCCTCCCAGGTTCAAGCGATTCTCCTGCCTCAGCCTCCTGAGTAGCTGGGACTACAGATGTCTACTACCATGTCCAGCTAATTTTTTTTGTATTTTTAGTAGAAATGGGGTTTCACCATGTCAGCCAGGTTGGTCTTGAACTCCTGACCTCAAGTGATCTGCTCACCTCAGCCTCCCAAAGTGCTGGGATTACAGTGTGAGCCACTCACTGCGCCC
>PVKP010019067.1:0-43147 GCA_004027715.1 Plecturocebus donacophilus | reverse complement strand
CTTCATGGAAACTGAACAACTGGCTCTTGAATGTTGACTGGATAAACAATGAAATGAAGGCAGAAATAAAGATGTTCTTCGAAACCAACGAGAATGAAGACACAACATACCAGAATCTCTGGGACACATTTAAAGCAGTCTCTAGAGGAAAATATATAGCAATAAATGCCCACATGAGAAGCAAGGAGAGATCTAAAATCGACACCCTATCATCAAAATTGAAAGAGCTAGAGAAGCAAGATCAAAAAAACTCAAAACCTAGCAGAAGACAAGAAATAACTAAGATCAGAGCAGAACTGAAGGAGATAGAGACACAAAAAACCCTTCAAAAAATCAATAAATCCAGGAGCTGGTTTTTTGAAAAGATCAATAGCCAGATTAATAAAAGACAGACCACTAGCCAGATTAATAAAAAAGAAAAGAGAATAACCAAATAGATGCAATAAAATATGATAAAGGGGATATCACCACAGATTCCACAGAAATTCAAACCATCATCAGAGATTATTACAAACAACTCTATGCACATAAACTAGTAAACCTGGAAGAAAGGGATAAATTCCTAGACACTTGCCTCCTCCCAAGTCTAAACCAGGAAGAAGTCGAAACCCTGAATAGATCAATAACAAGGTCGGAAGTTGAGGCAGCGATTAAGAGCCTACCACCCAAAAAAAGCCCAGGTCCAGATGGGTTCACAGCCGAATTCTACCAGACATACAAAGAGGAGCTGGTACCATTCCTTCTGAAACTATTCCAAATAATCCAAAAAGAGGGAATCATTTTCCCAATTTATATGCAAGGTCTATAAGAGTAATTCTCAGTGAAGAGACTTGCAGTCAGAGCTCCTATTCCCTAGTGTTTTGATGGTGTTCTTCCTCTATCGCTTCCCTTAAAGGTCAAAGTCATTAGCCTGAAGACCTTACAGTTGGGGCAAGAAAGACTACACCACCTGACTTATTTTTCTCACAACCCAAAGGAAAGATGGGAAGGTGGGTGAGAAGGACTGATATTCATTCCCCAGGCAGAATTTGACAAGAACAGAAGGAACTGTTTTCTTCAGATGATGATCCAAGGATGTGGTGAGCCCAGACATGAGGGTAATGGAGAAACCATGCCAGAAGCTCTGCTGAATGCATTTGGATTGCACAGGTTTGCCAGATCCCAGAGCTAATTAGATCAGGCAGAAAGAGGCTCAGCATTCCACAGACTGGCTAGTTCCCTTAAGGTAATGCTTCTTTGAAGTCTGAAAATATCCCATTGTTTATTTAAGCTTTAGCCCTCAGCCTCTTCCAAAAGGATTTGAAGGAGCTTAAACATTAATCAAAATACAAACTAAGATTATTAGTAATAAGCCAAAGTCAAGCCTATCCAAATAAATAAGAAAAAGGATAAATGTTGCCAGAGGTGGAAGATAAGCTGATTGCTTCCCTGGGTAATGGGTTTGGCACCAGTGTGAGACTATTACCTGGGATGTCCCCGGGGAAAGACAGAACCCAGGCACACATCTAACATAGGACACTGTCAAGTGTCAAGGTTGGCCAAATTTTAGGGTTGAGCAACATCTGCCCCCCAAATTCTGAGATTATTTTTATTTTATGTGGAATGTTAGATTACTTTCAGGGGTTGGTGGTGGTGGGAAAATCAGACGTGATTCCTGATGTGTATGAGGATGGAGAGAGGCAATTTTAACTCGCATTAGTTGAATTTGGGAGGGAAGTATCTGGATGAGCCTCAGCTTTTTCCTTTTCACCCAGAAGCAACAAAAAGAGCAAAGCATCACTCTTCTCTGCTGGGGGACTGGCTGCCTCTGTGACTGCTCCAAGAGCCACAGTATAGATTCTGCTCCCTCCCTACCTTGCCCACTTTTCATGTGGAAGGCGTTCGACCTTCTCCACCCCATTCCAGAGAAAGATAAGCAGATCCTAGAGCAGTGTTACTTAAGATACAAGAAAAACTGTACTAAGGTGTGTGCCTGTGTGTGTGTGCATGTATGTGTTGAATGTCAAGGTCAGAAACAATAGAAGCCTACAGATATTTCAAGACCTTAGGGCAAGGTTTGGGCAATTTCTCAAGTAATCTTTCTTACTGTGGTAGCCATCAGCAGAAATGTGATGGGTCATTGGCCAGTGTGTTCAAGAGTACCACATCAATGAGTTTGGAGGGAGACAACTAAAAATTCACTGAGCTAGGCCAGACCACAAAGGTCTGTGCCAGATTTTCAAATTGCTAAACATAATAATTATGACTCATTAATCACTGAGGCAGAACAGTCACAATATACATAGAGGACTGGGCTCTGAAAGGCCTCAGAGAGGCTGTAGAAGTCAGTCATTGCCACGGTAACACTGGGCAGCCATCCCCACCCCTACTCCTCAACTCAGTGGCTGAAAACACAGAATTAATATGTGCTCACACATCTTTGGCCAGCTAGAGTTTGGCTAAACTGATCTGGGTTCCAGTAAACTTAAACTTTGGGCCACTGATTGAGGTCACATTCTCTTGTTCTGTAATCAGTAGGCAACTCAGGAACTTTCTATAATGGCTATGGTAAAAGTGCAAGAAGACAAGTCCAATCCTGCATGCACATTTCAAATCACATTTCCATTGTACTAACATCCCTCTATCTAAAACAAGTTGCATGGCCAATTCAAAGGTCAGCAGCCAAGGAAACATTTTCTGTCTATTCTGAGCTCATGGCAAGGAAGTGGATGGATAATACTACAAGACAGTGAAAAATTGGGAACAATAATTCTAATGCCAAATAATGCCAGTGATACCACAGAGGCATCCTGAATTGGTAGGTTATGCAGCCTACGTGGAGAAAGCAAATTCTCTGGTTAGAAAAGCCCCAACCTGGAGACCTAGGGCTTTCTGTAATGTTTTAGGCCAGTAAAAAGGGTAAAGTCAGAAATCAGGTCAACACTCAAGGATGTCATATAAAGATGTCATTATAGTACAGTTTACATTCTCTCATATTCTATTTTTAAGTGAGTCATCAGGTGTACCTGAGGTTCCAGTACAGCAGCCTTCCACATTTTTAAAATCTTCATTTCTCTCTGGCATGTTTTGTTCCACAAAGCTAAGGACAAGGATATTGTTTCTTTTTATTAATGAAACTAATATGTTCTTCCTATAGACAATTTTTTCTCTGTAGAGATCTTATTTCCTTCTTTGTGAGGACTTTCAGGGTGCTCATTGATAGCTCTGGCCATGACAGTTTTAATAAAGCTTCTTTTTCATATTTTATTTATGAATTCTGTGTTTGACTACATGGTTTTCAGTTTTACTACCACTGAACGTTCACTGCAGGCTGCCTTGATTCAGTTTTGAAAGCAGAAAAGCAAAGAAGGAAGGGAGCAAGGGAGTGGAAAAGGAAGAAATAAAAGAGAAAACAGACTCAATCTGATATCACTTCTTGTGTCTATGTTAAATAATATTGCCATCAGGCATATTTTTTCATCTTTAATATTAAACAACACTGAGAACAAGCAACAGTAACTTAGTTCCTGGAAGATACTTGCTCTTGGAAGATAATAGTCGCAGCGAACTAAAATAGCTTACTTGTCAAGACTGATAGTTTTCTCATCAGAACTTCCTTCCAGATTCTCACAGTCCTATTTTCATCAACCTGAAGCTACTATGGTATAAACTCTGTCTTGCAAGACCCACCTTAAAATGACCCAATCTGGGCCCTTCTATAAATATCCTCTCTCATTTTTTCCCCTTGTCCTTATAGAGGTTGTGTTACCTATTACTGCAACAAGTCCAATAAACTTAGCTTTGAATGATCAATAGATTTGTGGTCTTTAGGGAAATCATTATTCAACAGAAAAAAGAAAGTTTT
Source organism: Plecturocebus donacophilus (assembly GCA_004027715.1). Lineage (NCBI taxonomy): Eukaryota > Metazoa > Chordata > Mammalia > Primates > Pitheciidae > Plecturocebus > Plecturocebus donacophilus. Next base: position 39,303 of record PVKP010019067.1, on the reverse strand, counting down.
TTATTTGTAAAAATCAGCCACTGTCTTGTATATTTATATACCTGTGTAAGCTACAGAATATACTCTGGCAATAACCTAAAATTCTACCAATTTCAACTTTGTCAAATACATGAGTCATCTCTCACTTTTGATAGGGAAAGACACATATAACTGAAAAAATTCATTAAAACGTGTGGTGGTCATGAAGTTATATTTATAAAACTAGCAAGTCAGTTTGAAATATTTTGACTTCAAAAAAGGTGAATTGGGAAATATTTTTTTTCTTTATTTTCGGGTCAAGGGGACATGTGCAGATCTGTTCCATGGGTAAATTGCATGTCACAAAGGAGATTTAGCGTATAGATAATTTTGTCACCCAGGTAATCAGCATAATACCCAATAGGTAGTTTAAGTGAAGCTTTCGTCAACACTTTTAGTCAAAGAGCATGGGAACCGACTCTCCATGTGATTGACTTTCTTCTTCCCTCCAGGAGAGCCATCTGTGAGCTGTGCTCTTGTCTCATTCCTGTGTGAATCCCTCAGTCTCTATGCACCGCATTCAGGCAGCAGAGCCTGTCGCGGGCTGGAGGACTAATACCTAAACTGTTTGGGTGGGAAAGATGGGTTTGTTACCATGTGGTGACATCTGACATCTGTGTACTGGTTGTTGTGCTTGGAAAGATGGTGGATTCAGGTAAAACAACTATTAGGTGATCCAATTAGCAGGTAACCAGAACATCCAGAAACTCGCAGCCTTTTTTGCTTCAACTTTACATTTCAGAGGCTTGAAGTGGTTGGTTATATCCTTGGTTTCAGTTTTAAAATGGCCCTATATGCTATTTCTTTAATTATTTTTCCACATTTATCATTTCAACAAGATGTACTGTGAGAGGATCCTTCCTGCACATGCTCTTTATTAATGATGGCTTTTGTGTTGCAATTCCTACCTTCTCATTTATCTAATGTCCAGCTGTCAGGGGTCTGTCATGACTTCAAAATGTTTAACCCTGTGTTGGCTTTAGGAACCAACTGATTTGAAGTAGAAGTTGTCCTAAAGAAAATTTGGCTTCCCCAGTTTTAAAGTGGAATAATGAGGTTCAGTGACCAAAATATATAATTACTTTAAGCATTAAAGGGGAAAGAAAGAGAGAGAGAGAAAGAAGGAGAAAAAAAGAGGAGAGAGAGGAAAGGAAAAAGGAAAGGAAAGAAAAGAAGAAAATATATTGAATATAATGTTTGGATATCATCAGAATGTGTTAACAATAAATAAAGGAGAGAAGGCTTCCAGGTTGAAAAGTACAGACCTCTTTTCAAAGCAAAGGTTAATTATTCAATAAGTAAACATTTAGGATGATGTCTATGTGCCAAGCACTGAGAGTTATCAGAACGTCTCACTTCCCCAAAGTTTCTACTATTATTCCAATAGATAAGCAACAATACAAGATACAGGATGGAGAAGGTGAGTTGAATGGTTTTTTAATTCAACACAGGAATTCTCAGTCCTCTCTCCAACTAAATGTAAGGAATTAGGAGATTAGCCTTACATTGTTCGAATTTTTCCTGAGACCTTATATCAACAAACACTTTCTGGACAGTTTCAATGAGGCAGAAACTCTACTATGTTCTGGAATGAGTAGATGGAGTTATACAAATATGTATAAGACATATTTCTTGCCATTAAAGTCTATATAAGCTAATAGAGAAGAATAAGCATTGATCTGTGAAATAAAGAAGAGTCAGATTTGGAAAATTTCACCAATTTCAACAGTATAGAATGCGGCATTAAGCAAAGGTCCAAAAGTGATATCATCCAAATAGAATAAGGAAACTGGAAAGTTGGAGAAAAGGTTGAGGAGTGAAACAATTAATGGATCTCTAAAGAAGTATTATACATGTTCATAGGTGAGTTTATTAGTTCAGTTTACTTGGTGTCAAACACTGGAACACCCCAAATATTTTATTCATGGTTGTATTTTTGAGTTTCGGTTACTTTATTTTCTTCCATTAGTATCCTATATCCATCAATGCCTGGTGTTTAGAATATTTTGACCTCAGTAAATTCATAACAGTGTTAACAACAGAGTCGCAGGTGTTCTAGAAAGGAAAATAAGGGATAGGTGGACTATGAGAGATGCAAAATTCCAAGCCAAGGGACTAAAGGTCTTGTCGAAGGAGTAATCTCAGGCCCAGTAGTCAGCTGTCCCCTAATGTTGATCTTTTCTGCATATCATCACTGTCAGGCAAATCTGCAACGTATTTCTGAATCGAAGCCTAGACGAATGATAGCTTTCAATGTGAAATAACATGTTTTCCATTTTCTTTTAAAAAAATTATTTTTTTAGACAGGGTCTTGTTTTGTCACCAGGATGGAGTGCAGCGGCGTGATCTCGGCTCACTACAACCTCCACCTCCCAGGTTCAAGTGATTCTCCTGCCTCAGCCTCCTGAGAAGCTGGGACTACAGACACGCACCACCATGCCTGGCTAATTTTTTGTATTTGTAGTAGAGACGGGGTTTCACCAGGTTGGCCAGGCTGGTCTCAAACTCCTGACCTCAAGTGATCTGCCCACCTCAGCCTCCCAAAGTGCTGAGATTACAGGCATGAGCCACCATGTCCAGCCCCATTTTCCTAACATAGTGTATGAGTGTACCGTTTTCTCAATAGATTTAAGTTGAAGTTTTATTAGCTCTTTTATAGGCATCCTAAATGGAACTTATTGCTGCTGTTTTTATACAACCACCACCACCAAGCACCTGTGAAAGCAGAGCTCACGAGAAGCCACTTAAAATGAAGTGGAATAAAGCAGAGTGCTGGTTTTTTCTGTGACCAATGTCAATTAACTCACATATGTGCAATAGAAGTTGTCAGTGTATGTGTGCCTGTGTTTGTGTGTGTGTAAGCATGCACACACTTGATTATGACAAGCAGGAGCTGTTGACATAGAGTATAGCCTGTAGTGTAAATCAAGGGTATAAGAAAACCAGGAGATGCTTGCTCTTTGAGTTTCCTAGGGCTTCTTCCTCAAAGCACCAAAATATAGATCACTTAAAACAACAGAACTTGATTTCCTCACAATGCTAAAAGCTAGAATTCCCAAATAAAGGTGTCAGCAGACCCCCAACTCTCTCTGGGGTAACCCTTTCTGTGTGTTCTAGCTTCTGGTGTTTTCTTTCAGTCCCTGGTGTCCCTTGGTCTGTGTACATGTCACTCCATCACAGGGCCATTTCTCCCACTCTGTTTTCACAGCAACTTCCCCCATGTCTAACTGGCTCTATATCAAAATGTCCCTTTCCTATAACACCACCAGCCACATCGGAATAGGAACCACACCAATGACTTCATTTTATTTTTAACTTTTAATATTTGTGGGAGCAGAGTAGGTATATTGATGGGGTACATGAGATGTTTCGACATAGGCACGCAATGCATAATAATCACATCATGGAGAACATGTATCCCTCTATCCCCTCAAGCATTTTTCCTTTGAGTTATCAACCATCCAGTCATACTCTTTTGGTTGTTTTTAAATGTACAATGAGGTTATTATTGACTATAGTCACTTTATTGTGCTGTCAAAGAGTAGGTCTTATTTATTCTTTCTAACTATTTTTGGTACCCATTAACCATCCCCACCTCCCCGCTACACCCCAACCTACTCCTCAACTATTCTTCCCAGCCTCTAGTAACTATCCTTCTACTCTCTGTGCCAATGACCTCATTTTAGATTGATTACTTCTATAACAGCCACTTTTCCAAATAAGGTCACATACTGAGTTACTCGGGATCAGGACTTCAGCATATCTTTTTGATGTGGTGCAATTCAGCGCAGATGCTTGCACATTGCCCCTTTCAAAAGAAGTCTAGCCTACAGACTGACTTCCAGCTTCAGTGGTTTCACTGCTCACTGTTGTTTCTTTGGTACCAAGTATTTTCTATTCTCAAATACTTTATGATTTATTTCTTAAATGGTTGGCTATATCAAATAGTATTTTGGGAAGGGTAATGTGTGGGTGGGATTATTGCCAAATTCTTTTCTTGTTTGAGTTTTATAATTTTTCCACAATAAGACAGATTATTTTGAAGAATAAATTAAGGTGTCAGTATAATTCCTGCCAAAATCGTAGCAGCAGAACTTTTTATTTCAGTGTAGAAAAGGGCCCTAGAGAAAGGTGATTTTCTTTCATTTGATGAAAGGACTTATGCTCCTTTAAGGTTAAGTGACTAGATCAAGGTCACACAGTTAGAGTCTGAACCAGAAAAAAAATCCAGTGGTAAATGCAAATGTCATTGTTTGCAATTTTCAGTTTGATGCTAGAATTCACACCCACTTTTAGAATCTTGTTTGAACTAGACTCTCAAAAGGACTGAGTTTAGAAGCCAGCTATTCCTCCAATTTCGCTCACATATCGATCAAAGAATTTCCCTTCCACTATTTTCTGCAAATACAACAGGCTTTCCACATCAAAACAAAACTAAACAGTGGCCTTACCAGAATCAAGAAATGAAAATATCAAATAGTTTGAGAATATTCCCGTTTTAGTGTAAAGAATATTGCCTGGTAAATTTTTGGCTTTGGTTTTTACTAACATTGGTAGCACAGAATGAATTTCTACCAATCGAATTATGTTCGTTTGGAGTATGGAACGTTATTAGAACCACAGTGAATACTCTTGCATACTTGTGTAATTTTGGAAATGCCACTAGGTGCCAGTTTCCTTGTATGTAAAATCAGGGGAAAAATCATTATCCTTACTTAACTCATAATATTGGCATTCTGACTGTAACTCGGCATCCAATAAGCAGACAATAAACATATATGTGTTCATTTATGTTTTTGGAAATACTCCAAGAAATAATTATTTCATCTCGATGCTTCCCTATGCAGATGACATTCAGATAGACCTATGTTAAATTCCAGATCTTCCTGTTAATAGCTGTGTGACCTTGGGCATGTTTCCCTAATTTCTTGGTGCCTTCCTGCCTGAAATAAAAATGGGAATAATAATAATGCTACATTGTAGAGATATTGTGAGAGTTACATGCAATCATCCATATAAAGTGCTGGGTTTGGAATCTTAGCACTTAGCAAGTGTTTCATTTGTGATAGCTACTGATGTCATTGTTATTTTTATTTTTCAGTACCATATTTAGGGTTTGTCTACTTTTATGACTTCTAATTAGTAAGAGAAAATCTACATGTTGAAAAAACTATTTTGGTTTGTCTCTCATATCTTACTTTTCTTATCGGGTATTAAGAATAACTGAATTGAGAATAGATATTCTAATTACTACACAATGAGGAAGCTTCTGTGTCATGCATATTCTTGACCTGAGGTATCCCTTTTGGATTCCTATGCCTAGAACCCTCAGAGCCTGCTACAAATGAAATGTTTGTGCCCTCGCCATCCAAATCATATATTCCAACTCTAATTCCCAATGTGATGGTATTTGGAATGGGATCTTTGGAAGGTAATTTGGTCATGAGGCTGTAGATCTCTTAATGGGATTAGTGTCCTTATAAAAAGAGATAGGAGAAAGCTTGTTTCCTCCCTCTATGCTCTCTGCCTTATAAGGATACAGGAAGATGGGCGATCTGCAAACTAGAAGGAGGATGCTCATCAGACACTTAATCAGCCAATATCTTGATCTTGGACTTCCCAGCCTCCAGAACTGTGAGAAATAAATTTCTATTAAGCCACCCAGTCTATGGTAATTGTTATAGCAGTTAAACTAAGACAGGGCCTCTATTTTTTTCATTTTAAAAACAATAATAACAATTTTAGCTCATAGAATAATTATATTTCTAATAATTAAAATCTTTATAAACTGTAAAAATGGTAACGCCTAGTTGGCTATAAACCAACTACCAAATAGATACCTCCTTGCATAGAAGTATACCACAATTATCATAAAGAGGAGAGGTAAAATGAAGAAGAAGGAAAAATATGTATTTATACAGGGTCTTTCATGTCTTAGATGCAGTGCTTACCTGATGCTTTCAAATATGTGTTTATTTGCTCTTCATAACAAATGTGGATGCTATAATACTAACATCTAGCACCTGGGAAAGTGAAGCCTAGGGTAAAGAAAGTCACTTAAGGTCCCATGACTGGTCCATAGGGATTTCAGTTCTAACTACCTCTTTTAAGATGGCAGACTGAACACTAAAAGTACTTCCTTCTCCATTTTTCCAAAGTCTCAAATTCAGTTTAAAGGTACAATAAGATAATTTTAAAACTATTTGATCCAGCAGCCTTTTAGAATATCAATTTTTTAAAAAGTTTAAAACAATATTTATTAGCATATATTATTTTTATTATAACAGATTTAAGTCTGTCTGACTCAATTATCTCTAATCTTTTCTTTAAACCTTGTTATTTTATTATTCCTTTGATTATCGTCTCCCCGTGTCTCTCTATAATTCTTACAAATGAACTAGTTGAGTAAACCAATTATAGTATACATTTCTCTATTTTAATCAAAGAAGGGAAACCTTCCTGATTATTCAGGTATTTGGATAATTTAATTTTTCCTTCAGGTCCTTTTGTATACTTGAGGCAATAATGTAGTTTTCTCCTAAGTTAACTACATTTACTTTGAACTCTTTGACTCATGTATGCTTAAATTAGGGTTGTCAGATTTAGAAAATTAAAATTCTGAATTCCCAGTTACATTTGAATTTCAGATTAACAATGAATTTTTTTAGTATAAATATGTTAATGTTTGAGACACAGTTATACTAAAAAATGTTATTTATCTGAAATCCAAATTTAATTGAGTATTCTGTATTTTATCTGGCAACTCTCTCAAATACGTGTCAGAGTTGGCAATCATTGTTGTAATGACTGCTTCATCCAGAAACATTAGTAAAAAGCAAACTCGGGTGTATCAGTCTTTGAAATTTTCTAATTTGCATATCAACTAAAATGTCATATCATGTTCTAGTTCTCTGAAGAGATTCACAAACTATAGAAGCTGTCTGATGTACCCATGAGATGATAGGGAAGAAATTATATCCTTTTTATAGATGGAGTGGTCATTATTAGCATTGGGTGGCTAGCTAATTGTTATGTATTTGATAAAAGGCTGAAAATCTGAGTCTAACTTTGGTCTTCTGCCTTCTTTACCAAAATTCTACTTTCCTGAAGGAAATTTAAATTATTGAGGCATGAGCACCCTCAAAACTCATAACTAAAGGTGTACTAAGGTTCTTGCTTGTAAGCAACAACCAACTCTAACTTAGGCATAAGAAGATTTGTGGAGAGATTATTGAAAGCAAATTGACAGGTAAGACTTTGTAACTGAAAGCACTCTATCATTCTTCAAAATGTGAAGTGAGAATCAGAAAACATCTTGTAGCTCAAACAATCTGGTCCAGTGCCATGTCACTCAAACCTCTGCTTGCTCTAGATTCTGCTTTGCATCAGAGACTCAGTATTCAAAGGTCCCGAAAGCTTGACTGCTTGGCCAAGATTAGGTCACATTCCCATTCCCTACCTGTACTGGAAAGAGGGTTCTGATCTTATCTCAAGAAGTTGGAATTGTCCTCTTCCATGTCTGACTGTAATGAAGAAGAGAGAATTCTGCTCTAAAAATCAGGGTGAGAAAATGGGTGGTTGCTGGCAAAAAATCAGTAACGGTCCAGTACATATTTAGGTACATAAGGCCCTTCTACATCCTTCTCTATGTTGATTCCCGATTTTCCTATCAACAAGAGGAATATGTGTGAAATCGGAGGTCATTACAGAAAGTGAAATAAGCTAAGCACAGAGGGACAAACGTCACGTGTTCTCATTTAGATCCTTCACATGTGGGATCTAAAACTTAAAACAATTGAATTCATGGAAATAGAGAGTAGAAGGATGGTTATCATCACTGGGAAATGTAGCGTGGGGGTATTTCAGGGAAGTGGAGAGGGTTAATGAGTACAAAAATGATAGAAGGAATGACTAAGACCTAGTATTTGTTAGCACAACAGTGTGACTGGAGTCAGAATAATTTATTTGTATATTTTTAAGAATATATTGGATTATTTGTAACACAAAGGATAAATACTTGAGGTGCCAGATATTCCATTTACCGTAATGCGGTTATTACACATTGCATGCCTGTTTAAAAATATTTCATGTATCCCATAAATATATATACATACTATGTGCTCCAAAAGTTAAAAATTAAAATTAATGAGAAGAAAAAAGAGGTTCTGTAGAATAAGGAATTAATAGCAACAATGGGAACTAAACCATGGTAGCTGTCTTGAGAAGTAATCCTTAACATTAGAAGTCATTCTTTTGGTGAGGATCCTTCCATGTAGTAGCTTTATTCTTTGCCTTTGTGAATTTAACCTTCTTTGATTCTCCCTCCTAAAAGCTCTATCGACTGCAAGGCTAACTGGATTCAAAGATGGCGCATACTATCTCAGTCTGAGTTTTTCTGGGTGACAGCTCTCTGCCTTTCTTGATACAAATTTATAATCATTATCATCAAGATAAGGAGCTTGTAACTTGGAATACATGGGTGGGTTTTAAGGAGTTAGAAAAATCCCTGTAACTTATTATAATTTTTGAGTAAGACTTTATGTGCATATTCCTATAAAAAGAATCCCCAGTTCTAAAATGTATATTCTCAAAGGGATTTATTAAGGAAAACAGGGTTCAATGACATAAATGAAACCAGGAATATTAAATGTCTTTGCCAGTTTCAAATAAGATTTTAGTAGCAAAATCAAGACATCTAGTTCCCAATATAGTGTGAGAAATTATTTGAATTCTGTGCCAACTATGCATTTATTTCTAAAGGCAAAATACAGAAGCCTTTTCTTACTGAAATTGCCCTTCATTCTGGGAATGCCACGATGGCATTATCAGCTTCACCTTGCTCCCCATGTCTGGGGAGTCTGGCAGAGAACCAACTGGCCAAACAAATGACTGAAGCCAATCCTTCCTCAATTATTTCTTTTTGTAGAAATGACGTAAATAGCTAGTACAATACTTTGTGCAAATATTTATTGTTTTTATAGCTTCTTGATATTTTCACTCGATATATTTTCATATAGGTAATTTTTTTCTTATATCTCGATCACCTGCATGGTTTCATTGCGGGATTTGAATAACTAGAGAAAACCTTAATTGTATTTGAGGTGGTTTTTATCTTCTGACAAAGCTTCTAGATTTAAAACATTATTAGTCTTAGTTTGTTCAGGCTGTATAACAAAATACCATAAACTAGGAGGCTCATGAACAACAGAAATTTATTTCTCACAGTCCTGGAGTCCAGGAAGTTTAAGATCAAGGCACCAACTGATTCAGTGTCTGGTGAGAGTATACTCTCAGGGCAAGGCTGGAAGGGTCCCTCAGACAGGGAAATGGCTGAGCAAGGGCAGGAAATGGCCAGGGCTGAGGGAGTCCCAGCTGGTGAACATGATCTGTGTTTGACACAAGTGGCATCTGAAGGCTTGCTTCTGTCCTGAACTGTTGTTTGTGGAACACTGGGGAGGGCATTTATTCTCTTTGGGTCTCAGGATCAAAATGGGGGAATTAATGAGATCTTTAAAGTCTAAAATTCAAGAAGTACATATACTAGCAGTGTAACATTTTGAATTTGGGATGTATGACCCCAGCCCCAAATAAATTTCCCAGGGAGGATCTAGGGGCATTAACTAATTCAAATCTTTGCAGGATTCAACCTTTATCTTTAAGGTAACCCTGAATATCAGCCAGCTGATTTATAATGGTGCATTTTCACATCTTCAATACGTAGTAAGGAAGAAACATGAACTGAAACCTTTAGAACAGTTGTAAATGGCATGGAATCATACAGATTTTTTCCTCTGGAAAAAATCAAATATTTAGATCATAAGAATATTTTGATCAGCTAATTAATCAAAATTATTAATATTTAGGAATAAATTGTAATTATACACTGTTGGTTGGATTTTGATGTGTAAACATAACTTGAGTCTCCTTGTGACTCTATAATACATGCAGTGTGTTATATTTTATGTATGAGATGGCTAATCTTTAAAAACATGATTGTTTTTAGCCTTGGTATTATTAGACATATATTCCCTGAGAAATGCAAACAAGAGAAGTAACTGACAAGGAGGATCTTTTATGTGATATTATCTATGCGCCCTTTCATGGAGGAAGGAGTTTAACAGTTTAACATGGAATGTAGATCCAAGAGAGCATCTGCTTTCAGCAGAATCTTGCACATACACTCTCATTCCCATGGGTTTGGGGAACATGCTCAGCATGTGGAACAATGTTTTCTATTACTTCCATTTTCAACTTTCCTGTTGCAAGCCTCTTCTTCAAAGACATGTTTCCCTTAATTGGGCTTCGTCTGTTGCTCTATACCTGTCAAGTCTCAAATGTTGTTCCATAATTCTTAGATACAATTAAATGGTAACCAATTCATCATTATCAGAGGCAATTCAAAACCTTATGAGTTGGATTTTTGTTCACATACACATAGAGAAAAAGAGAGGTTGTCTATGATGAAAGGGGAATGTTTCCCTCAGGGAGGCAGTATAATGCTGTGGTAAAAGGCACAGGTTCTGGAATTTGAATTTCAATTCAGAGGAATTCCAATTCATTCATTCATTTAACAAATTTTTATTGAATTGTTACTATGTCCTAGACACTGTTGTTGGTGCTAGAGTATAACAGAAAAAAAATCCACCCTTGTTTATCTTCCATTTTAATGAGTGAGTTAACAAATAAGATAAATAAAATATATATTAAAATATATATCTAAAGATATTAGATCATGGTAAGTGTAGGGATAAAAGGAAATTAAAAGAGGGATTAGAAGGTTGAAATTTTAGTTTAGTCCAGGGAGGTCTTACTGAGAAGATACTTTTATCAGGAGCAAATGCATATTATCTTGGTCCATTTTCTGAGGCTGAGTAATTTATTTTAAAAATGATAATGATAAAAGAGGGTATTTAGCTCATGGTTCTGGTGGCTGGGGAGTTCAAGGTCAGACAGCTACATCTGGCCAGAACCTAATGCTACATTATGATATGGCCGATGGCACCACAAGATGTGAGTGTATGAAAAACAGGCAAAACATGTGGGACAAACTTATGGTATAACAATCCACTTTTGTGGAAACTAATTCAGTGCCCGGAGAGTGAGAACTCACTTCCATGAGATAGTATTAATCCCTTCATGAGGGTGGATATCTCCAAACCAAATACCTCTCAAAAGTCCCACCACCTCTCAACACCATTACACTGGGGTCCAAGCCTCCACTTGAGTTTTAGTGGGGACAAATCATATTCCAACCACAGCACATGTGTTGTGTTATCTAGAATTTATATAATACTTCTGCAGAGTTTACAATAGTGTATCTCTGTTGGAACTCTTTTCTGGGTTTCTGCCAGCAGTTGGAAGGGCCTTGTGAAAGTCAGGGATCTTAAGCTTCATGTGCTTCATGGTAAACACATACCTAAATCTGACACTTTCTCAGGGTGACTTTGACCAAGTAACTTAACCCCTCTAGGAAGTTCCCAACTGTAAAATAGAGATGGTATTAATTCATTTTACTGGATGTATTATAAGGCTCAGATAAGATGATGTACAAAAAAAAAATTCATCATTGTGTTAAGCACAAAATATATGCTAAATTCCTACATTCTTAAATATATGTTATGTGTCCTATTAGTTTTGCCTACTTGCTTCTTTTTATTTAACTACCCAGGCTAGTTGTGTATTCGCTGTCATTTTTTTCAAGCAAAATGTTAGTTAAATTAAAAATTCTGATTTAGCTGAATGTTTTTTAAGGGAAGTCTGGGAAGAAAATAAAATGACATAAATGAAGCATCTATCTATATATCTTATATATTTTATATGTATTTATTTATTTAAACTCCTATTATACTATGAGCACTTGCAGTATTATTAAACTCATCTTTTAGATGGAGACAGAGAGGCTGAGAAAGATTAAGTAAATTGCCCAGCCGCTCAGCTTATAGAGATATAACTGGGATTCAGTCACAGATATATGTACTTAAAAGTTTACATGGTTTCCATAAAGTCTGAATGAATAAAATATTCCACAGAAATGAATTATTCATAAAATGAAGGTAGTATTCTTATCACTCAGTCTTGACCTTATGGAAATTAATTACCTAAATAAAGCATGATATTTACATATTTGTACCTGGTCCATTAAGGACTCAGAAGCAGAGGAAATTGGCAAAGATAAGAGGAGAATTGAATTTGATTTTCAGCCTGAATTATTGTTAGTATGTTTAATAAGTGTAAATAGGCTAAGAGCATTTGCTGAAGAACACTTAGGAAATAAAGCCATATAACGCTACCCAGGGCTCTTTACAAAATCGCTATTCTCTCAACAAGTCTACACTTCAGTCTGGCAGGTTCCCCCAGGAGCTGGTGCCTGAGAGCCTGGAGACAAGAGCCTGCTCATAGGATCAGCCTGCCTATTGCAAAAAGACCTCCCCTCCTCCAGCAGCTGATCCGGTTCTCCTGATTTCCACTGGGGATCCATCTGTTCTTGAATCTCAATGCCAGCCTCATCCTGTGGGAACCAGTGAAGCTGGTGATGCCCTTATGGAGTATACCTGCCCCTGATCTTACTAATGTGGTGATTAGGCCTGATATGGAAGATTGCTCTTCTGGAGTTGAGCTAAAGGACACAAGAACAAATAAGCATTTCTGATATGGACACTATCACCACACACTTGGCTGGCAAAGACACTGGCTTATTTCACTTCACTTGAATTGGAACCAAAAAGGAAGAATATTGGCTAGCTTTGGGGGAGGATGGGTGGCTACAAATTACTAATACTAAGATTTTATTGTTGTTTTAAATTAACAAAAGGACTTAATTAAAGAAGATCACAAAAAAAGAAAAAAGTTAGGTGTTTTAACTCTTCTCATAATTCAATTTTACTACTTGACTCCCCATCTATCAAATCTTCAATCCTAATGTGGAACCTGATATAAATGAATTAAAACACATTTAACAGTGGAAAAAGTAATTATTGGAAAGACCAGGAACTCTGTCAACAAATGTCCATTTACTTAGCTAGATGGAAGAAGTCATTTATAAAGAGCTGCTTTTTAATAGAGACAAATTAGAATTATTGAACACACTGCCAGCGGAGAGAAGTGAAAATTGTGATTTCTGTGCTCAAAAGGTAAGCTAAAGAGTTGCAAAGCAGATCTACGTATCTCAAGAGCCCCAAGAATTATCATCACATTAAAACACAAAATATAAGTTAATAACAATCTTTGTAAATCACGAGTAAGAACTTGGACTGTAGGCTTAGGCTTATAAAGATGAGAACATTATTATACTGTATTTTAAAAACCATCCCATTAAAAACAAAAACAAGGAACACCACTCTCTCTTGGAGGCAATGATCTCTGGCTACCTGCAGAATCCTTTTTTTTTCCCCCTCTCCAGCATCAGTAATGAGCATGAACCATGGAGTCAGAGTGATTTAGACTTGAATCCAAGCTCACATAGCTATGGAATAGTAAGCAGTAGTGGACAAGATTATTATTGTTATTACTTTTGAGAATGACATAGAAAACATCTTTTTATAAAAGTGGAGGCTAGAGAAGCTTACTTAGCAAATGGAATTGTCTGGCTTAGGAAAAAGGGCAAATTATGTGTGCTATATTTTTATCAATTTCTTATATCAATCAAATGGGGACAAAAGTGTCATTAGAGGAATACTGTTGTTATAATTAAACAGATATTATTTAATGTATAGTGAAGGCATGACCTGTTAATTATTTTCTTCTTCCCATTTCCTTTAGCTCTCTGGATGTTAGGATTATTTAGTCCAAATCTTGACTCTTAGACAGTTTGATGGCAGTGCCCTTTGCCTATCGGTCTAGTGATCATATCCCAGCATACTCTGGCCTGATATTATGATTCTGCCAGAGAAGCTTTATTATCATTTGTTTGCTTGTTTTTATGCAACATTTCACCACCTGTGTTGCTCCATGGCAGTCAGGTAATCAGTCCTGGATTGTACTCTTTTGCTCTGATACATGTTCTGGGTAAATGACATGCTTAGAACATTAACGACATGTAAATATTTACATCGATGAAAAACAAGACTGGCATTTAAAGAGAAACTGACCTGGCAGTAGATTGTGGTGGTTGAGAGGTTGAGATACTGGCCAGTTAACTAAAATTTAATTCAGGAAATAATCAATTTATAAAGCATCCAATTAACCAAATTAGAAATGTTCTTCAATGTTTCACTATGTAAAGGTTTTACTTCTGCCAAGACACTCACCAGACCAGTTTGTTGACTTTTACAATACCCATCATTTTATTGGGGAATGGGTGGGCTGTTTCTTAAAGGCTATGTATCTCTTGCAGATTTGCATTCTGCCTGAATGCTGTGTCTGTACTAGCCTTAACTGTGTATGTCCTGTGATAGCTTTTGGCAAATTGATCATATGTTAATATTTGCCAAAATGGCTTTCAGTGAATTACATTTTGATAGATTAATGAAGATCCAAGAGTTTGAGTTTGACATTGACTTCTGAAGTCTTTTCTCCAGCTTCACCACTTGCCAGTTGGATAACCTTGGCAATTGAACCTCTCTAACCTTCAACATCCTTATCCATAAAACAGGAATGATGAGAATATCATTACCTAAAGTTGTGTGGATCTACGAGGTATCTCATGCATGAAGAACAACAAAATAAGGGTTCAAAACACTGTGACTTATCATTCATTGCCTTGTAAGACTCAGATCACCATGTTTTACTCTGTGCTTCTATTACTGGGAAAAGACATAGGTAGGTCTTTTCTCCTTTTTACTACCTACATGTGCAAGACACTGTGTTGGAAGTGTATTTCACTTGACTCTTACAAGAATTCTTAATATAACATATCAACACAAATGGGATATTTCAGTTGCAGAAATCTATGAAATTGTTCAAGCTTTAACAGATTCACAGGTTCACCGATTTGAACCTGTGTCTCTCTAATTCTAAAAGTCCATTAATACGTCATGTTCTGATTTCTAGATATCAGCTCTTATTTGTGTATTTTTAGTCATAAATCTGCCGCTTGCCTCCTACCAATTACATTTGATTTTTTAAAAATACAGACTCCCATTTAATCACAGTTCTTAAATCAGAATGGGTTTAAGAAATAATGTGAACATTTAATGCTCTTATTGCCTCTTTTTCATTTTGGGAAATTTGTTATTAATAAGATAGCACTTTAAACTTAAGGATGTATACATTTTGGAAAAAGTATTATTCACAGATTTGTATGTGCATGTTGAAAGGAAGATAGTTTGGCAGGAGACACATACTATAAGAGAGACAACTAGAAAAATGAGATGAATAATGAAGATGGCATCATCTTGTATTTTGTAGAGTATGGTCATTGGCAATCCACTCTTCATGAGTCCTTTCATATACCCTTAGCTAATTTAATCCTTAGAGGATGAAAGAAGAGAAGTTGTTAGCCTTATTTTACTTCGCCTTTCAGAGAGGTTAAGTGATTTAACCAGTCATATATTTAGTACAGAGTAGAACTGACAGCAGAGCTTGAGTTTTCCCAGGAAAATTTTTTAACATTGGAGGAAAGTGTGATTAAGTGCTAAACATAAAAATGAGTAATGCAGCAGCGGTTCTTGGGTGTTTCTCAATGTTCATTTTTCTCATTTCACTTAAGAGAGAACTTCTATTATCAAAGAACATCACCTTCCAGAATTAGCTTCCAAGAGCTTTCCTTTTAAGATTGCTGACATATGACCCTCACCTCTTTTCTTCCTGTCTCCATTCAACCTACCTGCACTGGAACATGATGTCTCTAGCTTTCTAGCTTTATCCTGGGCCATGCTCTTGCAGGCCACACACTGGGGATCGTGGAGAAGAAAAGTAAAAATTCCCTGATTTCCACACAACTAGGGAGACACCACACAAGACCCAAATTACTCTTTTCAGGACTTCTCTGTGGGAGAAAAAATGGACTTTGATCATATTTACACTGCTGTTATGTTGGGTCTCTACTGTAACCAATTCCAATCCTAGGTAATCCAGCACCTATTCTGAAGTTTTGTTCCTGAGGCAAGAGGCAATACATGAATTTGAAGACCAGAGAGGATGGCTAAGAAGAATCCAGACCAGAAGGCTGAACTGACTTCCTTTAAGAAAGAAGCATATTAAGAAAAGTTACTAGATTCTGGGGTGCCTGAGAGCTGTCAAAACTGTGCCTGAGTGCAGCAGCTGTAGTTAAATGACAAAGAGCTGGCTTCCCATGTCAAGGAGAAACTTAGAGATTCATAAGGAAACCCTCACATTGACCACAGGGCCCTTTGACTACAGGGTTTTGTGACTCTTCCCTTGTTGACAGAGAGAGCTGCTAAGGAAGTTAGAATTGGGAAAAGATCATGCTTCCTGTTTGTTTCTCTTTCTTTCTTCTCAGTTGCTCATCTTACTTAACGAGAGATTTCACATCGGAAACATCTGACTTGCAGGCAAAGCAATGACCACTGTTCTTGGGCTTACATTCTGTGACCTTTCCCCAAAAATTTACTGAACTAACTTAATCACAGAAGAGGTCTTTGTCAGGAAATATCACCTGTCACCCACTCATATGAGTCACATAGACACACAGTAAATGTATTTTTCTTGCACTTTATAGTGTGCAAAACCCTATCATACGTAGTATCTCACTCAGTCATTCCATACCTTTAATATTAGTCTTTTTTGTTTTTATAAACATTTTATTTTTATAAATGCATATGTTCTATTTTAGAAGTTTTAGTTGTATAGAAAAGTTGTGAAGGTAGTTCCCACATACCTGTATTCATGTTTCTCTTATTACTATCATCCTAAATAAGAATAGTTCATTTGCCATAGGGAACCAATGTTGACTATTATTAACTAAAGTTTCTATTTTATTTAAATGTCTCTCGTTTTTGCCTGCTGTCCTTTTTTTTGTCACAGAATCCTATCTAGAATAAGACAGTATATCTAGTTATCAAGCCTCTTTAGGTTCCTCGTGGCTATGACAGTTTCTCAAACTTTCTATTGTAATGGCCTGGACAGTTTTGAAGGATATTGGTCAGGTATTTTGCCAAATTTCCCTCTATTGGGATTTGTTTGATGTTGTTCTCATTATTACACTGGGGCTATGGGTTTGGGGGAGGAAGATCACACAGGTAAAGTACCATTCTCATTACATTTTATCAATGTAACATAGTATCAACATGATTGATCACTGATATGTTACCTTGATCACCTGGCTGAGGTAGCCTTCATCAAGTTTCTCCACTGGAGAGTTACTCAGACATTAATGTTTTAATGATTAACTTTACATCCTTCTTAATTCCTAAAATAAACTGAGTTACACTTACATAAATACATGCAATATGATAGGACAAAAATAGGCAAGGCAAGTAGGTGGAATGGGAAAATGAGGACAGGGAAGTAAGAAGCAGCAGAAAGTAAGTACACAGAAATGCCCACCAGAACACGCTGTACCAACACCAAAGACAAGCTACAAATTTAGCTCCAAGCTTCGTAAAAGCCAACCCACATAAATGGAAATATGATGCATTAGGAGACTCATGTTTGTTCATAAATTTTGTGTGAGTGCATGGGCCTGTTAAATTTCTCATATCTATCCTTCTGAGGATAGTGGGGTATAATGGTCAACATTTTAGCACATCTATCTATCTATTTTTATCATCTTCTCCCTATCATCTATATATCTAGTAATATATCTACAGTAATTCTTTGATCCTTTAAATCCTTTGATGTAAGCTAAAGGCATGAAAATTAAGCCAGAGTTCAATATATGATATTCATTAAAGGGAGTCCATTAAGTCCACTCATGTTGTTCTTTAAATTTGGCTGATCCAAGGATAAAAGGTATGATACTCTTAGTAATAAATAGACCACTTATGTTTCAGACAATACACATCAATACCATTCCTCATAAATGAACATTTGATAATGTTCGAGTCTCCAGAAATTTAGGTTATATTTTCTAACAAAAAAACAAAAACAAGAAAACTGGAGGAAAGATATGTGGGTGCTATCAGGTAATCTCAAAAAGAAGACAGAGTTTATACCATCTTATGAAAAACAGCGGCCCTAACTAAGATCACATGGCCACAGGAGTATTTTTTAGAGAGAGATACACTCTTAGAAACGTGCACTGATGTACCCAATGTTTTGTAGTCAATAAGAAGCAAGGCCAGGACTCAAAAATTGATTCTCTGTCTCCAGAATTCTCTTCCAGGGATATCTGTATACCAAATCAGATCAGCAGATTTTATTCTGTTATTATTTTAGTGACAGATGCCTCGGCCAGAGCAGCTGTACCTCCTTATCTTAATTTGGCTTCTCAATGCACCATAGCCTCAGGGCCAGAGTGTTGAGTCAATCGGATCTGGGTTTGAACATGGGATTGTTTCCGGGTTTCAGGGTGCAGGGGAGCACTCAGCTCCCCTCAGAGGACGTTTTTCCAGGTTTGTGGTCTCTCACTCACCCAAGAATGGGAGAGGGGACCATGGCATGGTGCGCTTGCAAGAAAATATCAGACCCCAAAGAGTTTTTGCAGAAAATCATTTATTTAGGTAGAACTAAAGTGAGAGAAAGAGAAAAGGGAGAAGGGGAGAGAGAGAAAGAGCTAGCTCTGACACAGAGAAGGAAAAGCCGCTCTCACACTGAGTGAGAAGGGTTCCCAGGGGCTGAAAACCAAGAAGGAAAGTTCCTCTCGCACTGAGTGAGAGAATCCAGAAAGATGGAATCCAGGAGAGGAAAAGCAGCTTCCACGAGGACTGTGGAAGGGGACCCAAGTATGGAATCCAGGAGAGAGAAAGCAGCTTCTACGAGAGTGGAAGAGGACCCCAGAGGGGGGAATCTGCCCGGATGAGGGAGGCAGAGACTCCGGGACTTTTAACCTCGGAGGAATTCCCACCTTCTCTGAGTCCCCCGGCCAATGAAAGAGTTCCTTTAGACTTCCGCTGGAGTGACTGACTTGGATTATTTTCCTGTGCCTGGGAAAATTAAAACAGACCCTTAAGTCTCCCGGGTGGAGAGAGGGGAGGGGGGCATTGGGAAGTTCTTGCCCTTGAAACTACGCCCCTTTGTGGACCCGGGAAGAGAATATATTTCCTCAGGATCATTAATGTCCATTATTCTCTTTACCTACCTAGTATGGTGGCTGGCCCATAAGGAATATTCAATACATTTATGTTTATCATAGTCATTATTATTGTTATTTCTATTGCATATGCCTGAAACAGTTATTGGTTAATTGTATCAATGAATAAATGAATAAATATATTCACACTTCATTTCAGTTTTTTGTTTTGTTTTTATTTTTTGAAGACGGAGTCTCACTCTATCACCCAGGCTGGAGTGCAGTGGTGTGATCTCGGCTCACTGTAACCTTCGTTTCTCAGGTTCACGCAATTCTCCTGCCTCAGCCTTCTGAATAGTTGGGACTACAGGGACACACTGCCGTGCCTGGCTATTTTTTGTGTGTGTTTTAGTAGAGACAGGGTTTCGCCTTGTTGCCCAGGCTGGTCTTGAACCCCTGAGCTCAGGCAATCTGCCCGCCTTGGCTTCTCAAAGTGCTGGGATTACAGGCGTGAGCCACTACACCTGGCCAGACTTTACTTTTTTTTTTTTTTTTTAGCTCTATGATACTCAGCCAAGTAAGGATAATACACATCCCTTTATAAGGAAGACTACATAAGATCAGAAATGTTAAAGCACCTGATCATGTGACATATAAGTTGTGTATGAGGACAAGAACAAACTTACCAGCTCACAGCATAAGTTCCATATAGCTGAAGCATTGGATTAATTCATCTCCAAGTTTTAATCCATTTTTTAACATACATCAGTCTTTTAACCATGTCTGTTCAAGGGGGTCAAAAAGGAAACTCTAAGAGGCATTTCTATTTCAGAAATGTTAAAACATAGGGGAAAAAAGAATGCCCTGAGACACAAGCAAATGTGGCATTTTATTTATGAATTGTTAAGTTGAACATGTAAGGCTTATATGAGTTAAAATGCCACAGAGCAATTTTCTCAGGGACAGATCACCCTTGAATAAACAGACCTTGAGGTTTCAGCTGTAAGAGGTGAAAAATTTAATTTCTTCTCTCCAGCGAAGTAGCAGTGCCCTTAAGTCCTTACCCTGTAATCAGCCCATCCCTGGTTAAAACATCAGGCACAAGAGGCACAGATGCAAAGAGCTCCCAAAGCTTCTTATAAAAGTTGTTCCTAACGACATACATGCACAACATGGTCTATTTGTGCTAAATGCATGCAAAATTCAGTGCCAAATATGCAGTTTGCTTAATGATGGAATAAAGACCACTTAAATTAATGGATATTTGAAATGAAACCCATCCTTCCAATACAATTATTGGAGCGAGAGATGTTAATTATTCCCATTACTTCCCTCCCCACCTCCCAACAGGCTGCTCTTTTGACTTCTGAATGCAACTATCTGCTTTGTTCCTAGTGAGCTTAATTCATCAGGTGGGTCTGTTTCCAAGCTCTTAGTGCCTCACATATAACACTTCAATTAAATTGAGAAGGGTAATTACTTAAAGTGACAAACAGAAGAATGCTAATTAACTAAAAAGTTCATTTCAGGGCACTTAAACTAGAGTAGTGCAAAGTAAAGAGGTCATGATTTAATGTATTTGCCTGACTTGCTTTTGTAAAACACTGTTCTTCATTATAATAATGCCAAAAGAGCAGAAGTATGTTGCATTAACAAAGAATTAATGGCTCTTGGTTACTCAGGAGATTTGATTTCTGTGTTTTTTATTCACCACGTGTATAAGATTCATGATAGAGAATAAGTTAATGATCTTGGATTTTTCATCTTGTTATAAATATTTCAAGTTTATCTTAATGTTGCTAATGTGCTGGCTAGAAAATCAAGCCTACTATATTTTTAAATCTCTGAATCCTAATTGATCAAAATGTAGTTATATAAATATTTAGATAATTTTCATTAATGTTGTATGTTTGATATTACATATACCCATCCTTGGTGTTCATATATAAATACTCTGTAAGTTCATTAAAAATATTTAACATTTGGTTTTTGTAATAGGGATTCAAACTCAGTAAGTGACTCAAATAATGACAGAAGCCACCAATAAAACAAAAATATTGTTCCTAAATAAATGGAAAGAGTCAAAAGAATTATAGTCTACTATTTGGGTAAAATTTACTAATCATAAAGTGTGCCTTATTTTTAATTTAACCCAACATTTTTATAATAACCTATAGGTATCAGGATGACTGTAGATGAGAATAAAACAACAAAGAAAATGAGAGATTGAATTAGTTAAAGCCAACAAGTTTAGCTTACTGACATACACTTGACATTAAAAATAAATTGAGATTCCATCTGCACAAAAAGTTGGTACCTGGCACCACAGTAGGTGCTTGACAAGAATTTGGGAAATAATCGCTATGTTATCAGAGAGTGGGATGCAAAGGGCTTTCAAAGGTGTTATGGAATGGAAATAACCCCCAGCTACATATTTCAAGTCTAAGAGGGAGTATCTTCTGCTGGAAATGAGAGGAGGTGTAGGTGGATGTTTCTGTTGTCATACTTGACACCAACTATTGTGTCAACTTCAAGTAGCTAAATCTTTGGGGACAATACCTTTTTCTTTTCCCACGACCCCACCCCAGCCCTCTCCTTCATCGGTATTACTGGCTGAATTGTGCCTCCCAAAAAGTGATGCCGAAGACCTAACACTCAGTACCTCCAAATGCAACTGTTTTTGGATATAGGGTCTTCAGAAAAATAATTAAGTGGAAATGAGACCATGAGGATGGTCCCTAATCCAATTTGACTGTTGTCCTTATAAAAAGAGAACATTTGGACACACAAAGAGGCATCATGGATTCACACATAGGGAACAGACCATGTGAGGACACAGTAAGATGGTGGCTATCTGCAAGCCAGGGAAAGAGATCTTAAAAGAAACCAAACCTTCAGACATCTTGATCTTGGTCCTCCAATGTCAAGAGCTGAAAATCAACAATAGAACATAAATCTGTGTTGTCCCAGGAAACTGATGCAATCAGTTACCCTACTACAATTTCTTACTATTCTCTCTCTTTGTCCATTTACTTATTTCCTCCAGCCTAGACATCTGTTCTTTTCCCTTAAAAACAAAAGAACTGTGCATGTGTGTGTAGACACACATGATACAAAGCTATCTCACTTTGGACCTTTCTCTAGCTCTCACGCTACCTTTTCCTCTGCCTTCTTAATCAAACATTTGTCTGATGGCTTACACTCAGTGTCTCCATCTCTCACATCCTGACCATTCCACAAGACTTTGGAATCAGGCTCCTGGATGTACCACTTCATTGAAACCATGCAAAGTCAACTAGTGACTCTAAACAGCAAATTCAGTAGTCAGTTTTCCCATCTCATCTTGTATGACTCCTACATGGATTTTAAGTCTGTCTTACTGCTCCCTAAATCTTGAATCTCTCTCTCCATTTGTTTCCGTAATGCTATTCTCTTCCGGTTCATTTTTTATCCCTTGCCTCCATTTCCTGATTTCTTTCTTCTAATAGTCTGCATCAGACAGACTTTAAATGTTGGCATTATTCAAGATTTTATCTTGGGTCCTCTTCTCTTGAGCCCATACCTTAAATCTCTGAGTGATCTTGCCTCTTTCGTTAGTTTTACAATTATTTATACCTCAATGAAAAACAATCTATATCTCTAGACCAAGAATGTCCCTGAATACAGAACTTTCTCCTTGTTTTATCTCTCTATGGCTGTTTAAAAATCTCTAAGCAAATCAGAGCCTCTCTCTCCCACCCTACCATTTTTCTTAAACCTTCTCATACTAATAAAAGCCTATGGGCCAGTCTGGGAATCTGACCTATTTCTTTTTCTTTAGATACATGTAGATAATCTTTTATAATTGTGAATCACAAAAGGTGAAAGATTTCCATGATCTGAAGAGAAACCAGGGCGTGAGTCACAAAAAGTAACAATTGGAATTGCCTTCCATTTAAATAAAGGAGCACAAAAGATTTCTTGAGAAAAAATACCATGCTTGGGCCTGGAGTCAGGTAGTGACAGCTCAGTGGTTCAACCGAATCTATGGGCCTAACAAATGATTTTTCTGTTAATGCCTGCAGTGCTCTTTTGTGTTGTTGAGAGCACACCTTGGGAATGGAATCAGAGGTTATAGCCTTGCTGATCAAATAGTGTGAACAGAATTCCCTTACCTGATGATGCCAAAGGAAAAAAGTATCGACCAACTTATTTTTATAGTTTTTGTAGAATTTGTAGCTCTTATTGAAAATGACTGTTGCCCATTTGGACAGGGGTTAGGATTGGTGAACTGTGGTTAAGTATTCAGGTATCATGGAAGGGAAGAAGTCTACAAAATCAGTTAAGAGATAGACTTTAGGCTGTCCCAGGAAATGTGTAAAAATCTAATATTTATTGCTGGAACCAAGCTAAGTGAGAAAATTTTAAACACACACCTATATTCATATACATAAAAGATACAGGCAACCTCCAATTTTCTGAGATCATGCAGCTACGGTGGTGTGTTGGAAATGAGATGATATGTTAATGAGAAGAGAGTTAATTGAGAGAAACTATCCATTAAGGTTCTCTGTCTTTCCAGTTGATAGTTCCTCTTTACAAGGGACTTACTGCAAGGTCAAATCATTTAGCATCTGCTCAAATCAAGACAAAAGATATATGTATAGGGGCTAGGTCCCTCTCCTCTTGAGCCTTCACTACTATACTTTCAAAGCAAACATAGATGGATCTAACTCATTAGCAACTACCAGTTGCCCAAACTGGAAGCCTAGGATTCAAACTCAACATACTTCTTCATCCCACATACTGGAGCCTAACTTCCAAATATTCTTTGCATTCATATTCTTTTCTTCATCCTCACTTCCTGAGTTATGGTCCTTATAGCTGTCAAATGGACTGTCTTGTTTCAGATCTACCTCTCCAATCATTCCCTAAAATCCACCAGAATAATGATTCAAGTATTTAAATATTACAACAGTGCTTTGATTTAAAAAAACAATTTTCACCGCTAAACAAAACAAGAGACACAAACAATAAGATATTAGGCAGGATAACCTCAAGCATTGCTTCTGCTTCCTCAATTCCAGGGCTCTAAAATTCACCTTCATATCAAGAACAAGGCAAACACCATCACGGTGTACAGTGTAGTGACGGTTCTCTGCAGTGCCCAACTTAAGCAGGTACAGCTACACAAGTTCCCCCCTTCCTTTTTGGTTTTCTCCTGTCTAATCAGAAACTTTGTGGGCTTAGATTAGAATTTCATGCCATCATCATCAAACCATCAAAGAAGAATCCCTAACTCAATATGGGCATATATGCCTGTATTCAAAATGGCACCTGGTCAAAGGAGCTATGTTTTGGTACAACTTGAGTCATCCTTTTTCCTTACTGGTAATAGTAACAATGTTCTTTATGATGATTCAAGAAAGTATCATAAACTCATGCATTAACAGTGCCTCCCCTGTTCTTAGAATATATCCATAATACATTCCTCCTACAAGAAAGTGGGAGGCTTTGAAGTGCTTATTATATAACTGAAAGGATTATGCAAGTTTTTGTTAAATGGACTATTTTTTTAAAAAACTCAATTCAAATACTTTAAAAATCCCAGAGTCAGTACCTAATGGTCATTGAGCACATAAATATTATACTTGAAAATACCTCATATCTAGCATATAACACATCTAAAAGTCTATATTCAGTTAATAAATATTGCACTTAAATCTTTGGGGTGATTATCTCTTTATAGATCTCTAAATATATTTTGAGTGCATACCGTTAAGTCTATAATTCTTCACACTAATTAAACTGAGGAAATTGCAGTTGCAATGGATGATATTCATTTCTATTAAGAAAACCAAAAAGCATACACACAAACATATATTTTGGAGATATGTATACATATATATTTATATATGTACATGTGTATGTGTGTGTGTGTGTGTGTATTCATTTTCCTTCAGGAGAAATTCTTTATCTGTTAGGTATAATATTTCATTTGTTCATGATGGAATAAATCTGTTGGTGAGCCTCTTCTGGAAAAACACTATTTAGTGTGACTCCATTTTCTTTTTCTAGAAAGATCATCTCTATGAATTTCATATAGGCCAGCTGATAGCAAGGTAGGTTTTATATGTGTAATTTATTTTAAAACACTTTAGTATGAAGAATGTGATAAACATATATGTCCAAGTTTTTATCTGTACCTTAGGGTCAGCCAATTGTCCCTATCAAGAATCCAGACCTGGCACAGTGGCTCATGCCTATAAGCTTGGGCAATGTAGCAAGATTCCATCTCTAAGAAAAGAAAAAAAAGAAAAAATTATCCAGATCTATATCTGGTACCACCTGTAGTCCTAGCTACTCAGGAGGCTGAGTTGGGAAGACCTCTTGAGCTCAAGAGTTCAAGCGTGCAGTGAGCTGTGATCGTGCCACTGTACTCCAGCTTGGGTGACAGAGTGAGGCTCCATCTCCGTAAAAAAAAAAAAAAAAAAAAAATTATATTCTACTGAACACCCTCCTCTAATCAGAATGACCACACACTTCAAAGTAGCTATTTTAAAGAAAATATTTGGAATTCCTTTACCTCAGATCATCCCTGGAGGATTTTTTAAATCAGCACAATAAATGCTAGAAAGAGGCAACATAACTGAAATCAGTGGTATTCAAAATATGTGAATTGCCGAGCATATCTTTGAGAAGTTCCCTGTCTTTGCATGAACATAGAGGAGATAGAATCTAGCAGACCCTTTATGTTTTGTCCTTGAGAATGGTCCCCTACCTTTGACCCTGAATGATCTTGTGTTCTGCTGTGATTATGGTAGGGTTTTGGTTGCCTGACACTGAGAGAGGTTTAGCTTAATCCTATATTTGACTTAGGTGACTCTTTTGTGCAATGAGTTTTAAAACTTGCAAAGATGGCAGAGAGCTGGGACTTCACTGAGCTGACAAAAGAGACTGCATGACTGTATTGCTACTTGCTAGAAAATGTTTAGCTGTTTTAGACTATGGTCTGAGGTTTTCTTTCATTAAAATCTGGCAACAGGTCTTGTAGTGGAGTAGCTAATTATCACCCAACTTGTAGTTACTGGTGGTTAAGATCCACCAAATAGGACCTAATAGAGATGGTTGTGATCAACCTGGCTTAATCCAGTTCATGATAAATTCTTTTCAGCACCAGTCATGTGACATTCTTTCAACAATATATTTGACCTAATTAACTGAATTACCTCAATTAAATAAAATTGAGTAATAGTTTAAATTAAAATAAACCATATACAAATATGTAGAAAGGCTCAATAATTGAAATAGTGAAGTCTTAGTTCATTTTCAATTCAGAAAATATCAGACATATTTTCTCTATTGTTTCGATACAACCAGATGGAAATCATCACTTTGGTGGACATTTGTGAAGCTGGTATTCAAAAGCAGCTATGTGATTTAGTAAAAGGGGAAAATCTGGATTATGAGTGCATAGCTCTCAAATTCTTATTTAATAGAGATTTTGATCTTTGAAAAGCTGAATGCTATTGGCACTTGCTTTTAATTTATTACTTGGTAAATGAAAGAGTAAAACTAGTCTTATTGATTGATTGATTTGTTCGTTTATTTCCTCATTGATTCAGTGAATGACAAAACGGGTTCAGCATTCCTCATCAGAAAATTTGAAATCCAGAACTTTATGAGTACTGACATGATGACCAAAGAAAATGCTCATTGGAGCATTTTGGATTTCAAATTTTCAGGCTAGGAATGCTCAACCAGGTATAATGATAATGCAAACATTCCAACATTTAAAAGAATCCCAAATCTAAAACACTTCTGGTCCTAAGAATTTTGGTTAAGGAATACTCAAACTGTAACAATTTCAAACACTATTTATTATGTGTTAAAGCTTCATACGCTTTGACATATGAAATTACTAAAACAATCTTGTAAAGTCAATACTTTTATTATCCCCATGTTAGAGATGAAGACGTTGAGGCACACAGACCGTATGTGGATTTCCCAAGGGTTGTAAACTGACCCAAGTCAATTTTTAGACATGCATTGCTCTCATATTCTTCTTGGTAAATAATAGTGGTGTCCAAAAGTTCAAGTTAGCTAACTCTTCAAGCCTATCAGGTTTATTACATAATTTGTGTTTCCCCAAAATTCACATATTGAAGTCGTGACCCCTAATACTTCAGAATGTGAATGCATTTGGAGATAGGACCTTTAAAGGAGTGGTTAAGTTAAAATGGGGTCATGAGGATGGCTCCTAATCTAAAACAACTGGTGTTGCCATAGAAGAGGAAATTTGGACAGAGAAATCTATAGAAGGAAGACCATATAAAGACACAAAGAGAGAATAACTGTTTACAGGCAAAGAAGAGAGGCCTCAGAAGAAACAAGCCCTGCTGACACCTTGATCTTAGACTTCTAGCTTTAAGAATTAAGAGAAAATAAGTTTCTATTCTTTAATTTGCCAAGTCAGTGACATTCTGTTATAGCTAACACATAAATCTTAGATCGTATTTTGATACATGTATGTCACATATTAACTCAACACTTTTTCATATGTACTAAAAAACATCAATTTATACGATCTGTTCTTTTGGCTCGAGGATGTTTAACTCTGTTTTTTTACATGCTCCAACTGTTATTTTGCAGGATTTCCGGGAGAAAATTCCAAGACAGCACAGGAAGGATTCTGTCACGCACACAGTCCCAAACTCCAGAGTTTATGGATAGATACCAGTTGATTGACGGATTTAGCCTAGTGTACCACCTCTAACTGTGTATGTTTCACTGGGGTTTTTATATCCTGATCATCAGGAGAGGGAAGTATTCCTAAATTATTTTAGGCAATCCAATTATCTTGAATGCTTTCAATTTCACCATTGTGAGGTAATTTCTAACATTTATGATGTTGATTTACAAGTCATTATTTTTCAATAGTTAAAAAGCCATAGTTTGAAAGCCTGTATAGTTGTTAGCAAAGAAATAGCTAATATTGAAAGACAAAAATAAAAGGAGTGATTGTAGCAGCAACCAAGACTATGCCCTTTCGGGAAGAAAGGATTGTGCATTTGTGATCATGTGGTGGCTGGCCATTTTTCAATGTACTTCTTAGCACCTGGACATCAGTTTAGTGTGAGTAACACACATACATACTATTCCACTGTACAAGCCGAAGCATTTTAAAGTAAATGTTAAGTATCATGACTAAGTTTCTCTAGCTAGCAAGCAACAGCATCTGGATTTGAACCCAAGAAGTCATATTAGAGAGATTGTGCCCCCAAGTCATTGGCACATGAAGCTCTTATTGGATGATAATTCACAACAGATGCAGCAAGTTAAAATCCTGAAAATTATTTGATTTAACCCCACAACAAAATTGTGAGGGAGCTGGTATAGAGAGAGGCTCAGGGAGTTTTGTTTTTTTTTGTTGTTTTCTCAAGCATAGACAGTGAGTATTGAAAGTGAAGACACAAGGCCATTTTGGGTGTATGGCTAGTGCAGCTGCACAGAAGGGAGCCATGCTTGGGTTTAAATGCTCTGCAGCTGCCATCTTGAGATTCTAAATCGTTTTCTATTTCACACTGTGTTTTGTGAGGGGACAATGGCTCATTACAGCAGGCTTGGAACCTGTGCACAGGGGCAGCTTCCTTTTGCCCCTCCATGTCTTCAGGATTGAGCTCGGTGTCCTGCTTCCCTGTTCTCACCCAAGGTCTGAGGCAGCCCTCGGCCCTGGGAAGAATCTGGCCGTAGGTGATGGGGAGGGTCAGGCTTGAGTGCACGCCACCGGCTCTCCATTTTAGAAAGGGACGCTGGATAACCGTGAGATTCTGTATTCACTCTGAGAGTGTGTCCCCATACCCAAGAGAGTACAGCATTAACTAGAGCTAACCCTATCAGATTTATTAACAAATGAAAGATACCTTGGCACTCCAAGAGACAGACCACAGAAGAAAGGAAAATGTTTTTTTTTTCTCTGTGTTTTGATCAAGGGACTCAACATTTTCATTTTGCATTGGGTCCTGATAATTATGTGGCTAATCCTGAGGAGAAAAAACAGGACTTCTAAGAGTATGGTCAGTATTACTTGGAATACACCATGTCATAAAATTGCTCCCCAAATGTGATACAGCTATATGGTGCCTTCTGAGGTAGGATCAGAGCAAGGTTAATGCTGAAACAGAACAACTAGGCAGAAGGTTGGCTAAAGGGGAGAAGGGTAGTGCTTACTTGGTGCTAAGAGATTTAATATACTCCGGTAGGTTTAAACATTTTATAGAAACATAAAACTATCATGAAAGTAGGGCCAATATAAGCTTTTGTTATAAAAATTAACTAAATTAAATTGAGAAAGGAAGAGGGCCAACAGTTTATAGCCATTATTGCTCAATAATTTAATATGCAATTATGAAAAATATATAATATGAGCTTATAAAAGAGACTCACTTGAGTCTTCCTTAAACTTTGAGAGATTCAGTGAGGAGAGATCAAGAGAATGCAAGTGAACTGGAATTAAACAAACACTGGGTCCACAGTACTTCTTTCCTATTGCAGGCAGCAGAAACCAATGATGTGCACCAGGTCCATTCATTCAAGAAACATGTACTATTTCTTTCTTTGGCATCAGCTCGCTTCTAGCCAATGGCACTGCCCAAAGGAAAAAAGATAAGCATTTTGCTTTGTGCCTTAGGGTGGAGAGCAATCTAGAAATAAATAATTAAAATTCAGCTGCTGTGTCAGAGACATACTGCTGGCTGGAGAAATCGGGGAAGAAATAGCTAACACTGCTGGAGAATGATGTGTTACCAGGTTAAGGATTCACCCGAGCTTCAGGCAGCCAGAAGTGGAGAAGCAGAGGCTGGAGAAACAGCAGAGTCTTGCTAGGGATGTTTGGTGCTGGTGATTGGTTCCTGAATCTTGGGCATGTTATTTACTCTGAGCTGATGGAACTTTCATGTTGGCTCTTACTGTAGTTCTCAGCTAAGCAGTGTGACTCGGCAATAGGGAACCTTCAGAAGTATTTTAAGAAAGGGAGTGACGTGATCAAAAATGCCACCAGGTGAACCTCAGAAGGACTTGAAGTGTTAGAAGGCTGGAGAGAGGGACTCCAGGGGGACAACTGAAGGAAGCAGTAGTAAAAAGGATGATGAAGTCCAACACTGACAGTGGCCATCTGCTCAAAGAAGAATTTCATTTGCAAGAGATTCAGTCATCAATAACAACTTTATTCCTCAATAAAATATCAATACCCAGTTCATCAATAACAACCTTCATTATAGAATTATAAATCACATTATACTTTCTTAAATGATTTCCTAAATTGTTCCATTTGATCCCTACAAAGCCTTAGGATTTGTGGTAGATAGTACACTATCATTGTTGCCATTGGCTCCAAAAGATGAGGCTGAAGTCACACAGTCAGTCTACTGGGGCATCAGAATCTCAGACCTCTTGAGAGGTCTTCCTGTCACAGGTCTTCCTGTCTACATTTTACATTTTCTGTACTAACAATCTGTATTTTGTACACTTTTCCACATTCTGTATACTTTTAAAGGTCTCAGTGTCATGCTCCTGTACCCAGCTCTCCAAATTCCCCAAAGACACATGGCTAAGTCTTTTGCAATTCCAGCTTCTAGTCTCACTAGTACAAGTTCAGAGCTATGAAGATACATTCAAAAGGCTATGAAGTGGACAGTCAATCAATACCAGGTTTTAAATCAAAGTGTGAATATGTTCTTATTGTAACTATATAAGTTCACAGGTGAAAACTTTGTTTTATTTTCCTTTTGGCTGAATAGACAGTTTCTCAAGATCCAACTTTAATCAGTATTTTATGAACTCCCAGTGTGTATTAACACAGAAACAGTACCTGTCTGCAAAGGAAAAAAATAATGTTGCCCTAGGTAGTTATGTTGGTGAGCAAAAATCATAGCAGTGTGAAAAGAGGATTGAGATTGAAACACAAACACCTGTTCAGAATCCAAATTTTCTTCCCTAAAACAGCAGCTTACATGCATTTGAACAAGTTAAATGGTCCTCTATTTTTCCTTCCTTAAGGAAGTACATTTCTTTATGTTCATTATCAGAAGGCAATACACACTGAATTATGGCACTACTCACTACTCACTCAGCCAATTGCTGGTGGGTATAATCATGCACCTGTTAGTTGAGAAATCCCTGGGATACAAAACTGTTCAGCAAGCAGACATCCTCAGACAGACAGAGGGCCTACAGAATACTCCTGCTGAATTATGCAAGATTTTCTGGTTTATCGTCATTAAAGGCAGTGATAAAGCAGCTGTCGCTGGGTAGGATGTTGTAAATATCAGTGCGAAGAAAAGAGATGATTACTCAGGCACCATTCACTGCATGACTGTGAGCTTTGTGTTAATATTTCCCTTAAAAATCCTTATTTTGATAAGATTATAAATTGCTTGACTAAATATTTGTTCCAGGTATCACCTTGACGCTAAAGGTCGAAAACAAGATACAGGTTCAATAAGTGTCTGTGAGTTCTAGACTTTTCATGAAGCTTCAGAAGCAAAAGGTTTGAAAGAAAGGCTGAAATCATGGGGTTGATTTTTCAATTAAAATAAAAATGGAACTGAGCTACTTGTAGACAGTATTTTCCTTTTCTATTTAGTCTATCTACCAAACTGTACTGGTTTGAACTGGTTCACATTTGAACAGGGAGAAACTGAAGGAAGAATAATACTGAAAAGATGCACGTCTTTTTTATTTCACTAACCTCACCAGCCTGGGATTTCAGAGATTGTTTTTGTCATCTGATATGCGAGTGTTGAGAGAGGGAAACACAGTATGAATGCCTTTAGAGTCACACTGCCCAGCCATGAGACATATCTGCCACTTGAAAACACCATGGGGACAGAGCGGTACGCTCAATAAATAACAAGTGGGGACAATGATGATGGAGCAAATATTTGGACACCTCTGCAACCACAAACAGAGGTAAATGTTTATTGAAACAAAACAAAAAGTCAAATACAAATAACAGGTTTAGGCAACACATAAAACTGAGTGGAGAACTAAAGACTGAACACTATATCTTCACGATATGGGCACTAACTCTAACAGATACCAAGTAATGGAGTTAGCTGACTGTTTTAGAGTGAACTTGATGTGTTTCTTTGGCTTTTATTAAAAGCATTCATTAAAGATGTCATATCAAAAGATAATAAGAAAATATCCCTATACAGAAATTTGATTATGTCCAAATGACACAAAAGCATCTAGTCTTTTAGAGATTACAAAAATATAATGGGTCCCAGTTTCAGTAGAATTTAACTTCAGATTTATGTATCAAAGGAACTTAGTGTCTCATGCCAATTGGGAAGTAAGTTTTAGAAGGTAATTTAATAGGTAATATTTTTTATTTATTAAAACATAGAACCTTAGAGACATCTTAAAAGGAAACTGCTTGAGGATTTTCTTTTCATTATCTTTTTTTTTTTTTTTTGGCTGGCATAACCAAATGGAGGATTTATGGCATTTAAAAAGAAGAAGTCAGCAGTTTTGTGACAATTATTTAGTGCCTATTTATGAGTAAGAACATCTTGTTTTTCAAAGGGCTTAGTCTAGTATATAACGGAGAGAGTGAGGCACATAAAACGTCTACCTGTTTCTAGCTCAATATCTATATGTTTTATATGTTTCTGTCTTCTAGATGGTTAGTCATGTCTTATTAAATTATATTCCTCCTTAGGTTAGTATTTTATCTTGTGTACTGTAAGTGCTCAATAAATGTGTATCTAAGGACTAGATGAAGGAGATGAATAAAGGAAAGCAGAAGTTCCTGGGCTTGGGGGATAGTAGTGTATGCAAACACAGAGGCATGGCCCTGCCCGAGAGTGTCATGGGAAACGGGATGGAAGGAAGGAAGGAAGGAAGGAAGGAACAAAGGAGGGAGGGAAGGAAGGAAAGAGGGAGGGAGGGACAGAGAAAGGAAGGAAGGGAGGGAGGGAAAGAGGGAGGGAGGGAGAGAGGGAGGGAGGGAGGGAAGAAAACACTGAGAAGGAAAGCCATTTCCTTTGACACTGGGCATGTCACAGTGGAGGGGCTTGTGTCCTGGTGGTCGTTGGAAATTCAGTTCCATGGTTCATTTTTTCCAATTCAGAAACGCAGAGAGTCTGAAAACAAAATTTTATTGCAAACATATGGCAAGCTTGTTTAGTGGTAAAACCTGATCTGATTCCACTAAGTCTCTTTAGATTTTTTTTATATATATTCCACCTCATAAACATTTTCATAAGTTTTTCAGTAGAAATGTAAATGTGTTTGATTACTAGGCACTGTTCCAGTCCCTAGCTGGGGGGTGTTATTTAATGTATACTGTATGTGTATCTTATTATATTTTAAAATTATGACCAATTTTGAATTACTAAACACATCCCATTGCCAAGGATTTCAGATAAAGGATGTGGTTCTACGGGAGTTCACAAGGGGAGCATGACATTATGTCCACTTGTGGCGTTGGTTAAATAACTTGCTCAGGTGAAGCAACTCTCCAATTGTATACTGGAATTCGGATACAAGTGTTTCCAACTTAAAGTTGTGATTCTTTTCTCCAAAGAATTATAGGAGCAAAAGTGAAAGTTTTAAGTCAACAAATATATAGTTATATGTTTAATATTTGCTAGGCATTTCTCTAATTGAATTTACATATAATCTTTATATAATCTTGGTGTAGGTATTATTTTTATCATAATTTTACAGATGAGAAAAAATCCAGGGAAATTAAGCAACTCATGCAAGATCACAAAGTTTGTTAGTGGCAGAGGTGAAATTATGAACCTAGGTAGCCATTCTCTATACCCACAGCCATAACCAACACACAGTAGTTTTAAGACAAGGATACGTCTAGGACATTGACTATAGAATGAGAGTTTGAAACCTCTTTGAAAAAATATATGAAAAGGAGAATCTTTACCATGTTGGGAAGACTTCATTGGCTCCCACTGCTTGGCTTTCTCCAGCAATCTTAGTAAACAACACGTATTCATCTGGATCGAATGGACAGAAGGTCATATAGGAAACTAGGTTATCCTTGCAAAGGCCTAAATGAAATGCTTGCCACTGGAAAGCACCAATTAAATTGAATGTTGTAAAGGGGACAAGGACAGGAGATGTGCTGTGACCTAACAGATGCCCTCACTGTGTGCTGGGAATTCTGCCACAAGATTCCCAAGGTTTTTCCTTTTCAAAGTCATCTTCAAAACAAAGAAGACAACAAAGATGAAAAATGGGCAGAAATTTTTAAACACAAGGTTGGTGATATCTCAACAGTATACCTAAGAAGGGGAGGCTTAGTGGTTAAAACCCAGGAGAGCTGCGTGGATTATACTTAGGAAGTTTGAGAAGCTTGAATTTATCTGTTTTGCATAATTGGTTTATAGTTTATCATGGGCATGAGTTATTCTCATTGACTTTCTTTCCAAAACCTCTTATTAAAAGTTTCAATAAAATATTATTCTAAAAGCACTTTTGTAAACACACTGTATGGATATAAATAATTGGAATGAGGTATTCATGGAAATGTCTGGATTTCCCACAAAGTAGAGCCTGTGACAGCACTGTGTACTGTTGCTTGACTGGCCAGCCCTGGAGAGCAGGAGTGATGAGCAAGGAGAGTGAGGCAGAGAAAGTGACGGGGGCGGCTAAAGGATGTAGCTGATTTCTGGGTCTGGAGACCATCCTCCAAAAAGTCACTTTGTCTCAGTTCAAAGGTGCCTGAGGGAAGAAGCAATCTACTGTTCTCAACTCACACTGGTCAAAGTTTCACCCTGCTGGGCATCCATCAAGTTCCTAGCACTTCCAGGTTGAGGTTATACAAGCTGCAGTAGGGTCTTGCTTGTTGATGCTCACCTCTTCACCTCAACAGAAATACTAGGGAGGTAGAGGATTGTGTAGCCTAGGCAGGAGGTGGGCTGCGGTCAGGTGGCACTTTGCTGCAATTGGTTGGAGCCCATGTGCAGCAAGGCACTCAATAGCAGCTGGAACCGGAGACAGGCAAGAGAGATGGGATCTGAAGTCATTGGTGATATGTGGTCTAATGGGTCTTGGTGCATTTTAAATGATACTTTCCAGACTATGACCTACCATACACAATGTAAATAGGAAGCTATGCATCAGGGCAGTTGGGCAATAGTTAGGGTTCTCCAGAGAGACAACAACAGTAGGATGGATGGACGGATGGATGGATGGATGGATGGATGGATGGATGGATGGATAGATGGATGGATGGATAGATGCGTGGATGGATGGATGGATGGATAGATGGATAGATGGCTGGATGGATGGATGGATGGATGGATGGATGGATGGATGGATGGATGGATGGAGGGGATTAAATGGGGGAATTGGCTCATGTAATTATGAAGGTTGAGAAGTCCCACAACAGGTTGTGTACAAGCTGGCAACACAGGGATTCAGCAATATGGCTGGTTTAGTACAAATTTGAAAGCCTCAGCATCATGGAAGCTGATGGTATACCTCTTAGTCTGGAGCTGAAGGCCTGAGAACTCAAGAGGTGGGGTTGGTGGGCTGCTAGTGAAAATCCTGGAGTCTGGAGGCTGGAGAATCTTAAGTATGAATACCTAAGGTGAAGAAAGGTGTTCTAGCTCCATGAGAGAGATTGAAATTTTGTCTTTCCTCTGCTTTTTGGTTCTATCCAGGCCCTCAGCCGATTGGATGGTGTCTGCCCACCTTGAGGGAAGATCTTCCCCATTCAGGCCATTGATTCGCATGCCAGTTTCCTCCAGGAACGCCCTCACTGACACATCCAGAATGATACTTTATCAGCTGAGATAATCCTTACCTGCTCTCTTTCATGTAAGTAGCTGCAAATTCTGTCTGATTATGAACTTTAGGTAAAATTATCTTTTCTCCTAAAGTAACACGATCAGATAAAATTTTGTTTCATTAACTCTGTGAGTAAATTAAGTTTTCAGAAATGGGTTCTTATTAATCTATTTTTCATTCTTTCTCTCCTTTGTTTTTTTCTTGCAATTTGTAAGAAATTTCCTTGACATTTATGAAGTGACTGATAAAAACAAAAGGAAAAATGTATTTTGAAAAGCTAAAACACATGAGTGGCTACTAATTGGAACCTTTGCATTTTAGCTCTCTGGCATACCTGAGGACATTTTCTAGCAGGGACTATTTATTTCCCCTGGATTTTAATTCCTTTTATGAATCATTTGTCTATTGGTTACCCTACCAAATACACTGGAATTAAAGAATGAGGGTCATTTAAGTGCCTGAAAATAAATCTTTAAGGTATGCTCCCCACGACCCCACCACAGAAATATCATGAGCCCTAGGGAATCACTTAGAATCTTTATCATGTTGATAAGACTTCATTGGCTTGGCTCTCACTACTTGGATTTGTCCAGCAATCGTAGTAAACAACACCTATTCATCTGGATCGAATGGACAGAAGCTCATATAGGAAACTGGGTTACCTTTGCAAAGGCCTAAATGAGATGTTTGCCACTGGAAAGCACCAATTAAATTGAATGTTGTAAGGGTGAGAAGGCCGGGAGATGTGCTGTGACCTAAGAGATGCCCTCAGTGTGTGCTGTGAATTCTGCCACAAGATTCCCAGCTGTGAGGTGTTCTCTTTCCCGTGGACTATGTGTTACACGATGCAGCACACTGGAGGCAGAGCCCATAACATAGAAGTGAAAAGCCTGGGCTTCTGTGTAGGATGAGCTGGGTTGGAATTGCAGTTTCTCCTCTTTAAAATTAATCCCCAACAACCTCTGTTATCAAATTGTTATTCCCATCCTTTATCTACCCTGTAGAATTGCAGAGAGGATGAATGTGGTAATACAGTTAAAACTCTTGAGAACCCTCAACAAGTCGTTGTTGGCATAAAGTTATTTTAAAAAACAAATTTATTTAGATACTTCAAGAGCAAACAACCATACTTATGCCTGTAGCAGTTTTTAAGGTTTTGATTCAATTTCTCCCTTTGTACAAAAAATAAAAACAACATTGCTGCAAAACAGGCAATAATCAGCTTCACAACCTTGAAAGATGTTTTTCAATTATCATTTTCCACTTGCACTGGGAATATATTCACATAATGAAAGAGCAGATAAAACATTTCCTTTGCTATTGAGATCATAGCAGCTGCAAGGATGTCCTATAGCCCAGCCTCAACTCTCTTGACAAACTTTTAAACATACTACAGACTCCACTGTTAAAGAACACGTATGCAAAATCAAGAAACCCAATACTTTTCAAAGTACACCTTTGCCCCACCACTTGCTGTCAATTCTTTTTTCTCCCTCAATGAATCTCAGAGCCAGCTCTGGAGTTATATGATAATATCAAATCCCCATTTTGCAACACAGCCTTTCCTTCTGCCCCTGAAAATCACTTAATGGATTCCCTTTGCCCTTAAGATAAAATCTGAGATCCTTTACAGGAATTCCAAGGCTGTCCACAATTGCACCCTTCCCACATCATCAAACTCTAGTTCACAGCAAAAGCTTGATTCCTACGAGATGTTCAGTAAATATTTGTTGTCTGACTAATGATCTTTCTCTTGTTAATTCACCCCTTGTTGTCCACTCTAGTCATGTTAGACTCCTTTATGACACGCATCTTCCCAAACACACTCGTAAGTCCAGGTCATAGCACACGCTGTGAACTCTGTCCCCTCTAGCCATGCTCCATCCCCCCTTATACTCCTCAAGACTCAGTTTAGACGTTATTTCAAGGATGTATTCTGTTATTGCTGGTCTAGAATAGGTCTTTCCTCTATAAATGCCATGTAGAATTTCTCACCATTTCCACTATTTCAGCTTATGGTAATCAAAGGTTTATTATCTGACTTTCTGCTATGCAGCAAAACCCTTGTACTGTATGAACCATGGCTTCTTGTTTTATGTATTTGGATGCTTTGACATCTGGGACAGTGCTATCACTGGAGGGATGGCCTCTTTAGGGTTATGTAATTCCCACAAATAACAAACTACTCCTAGTTCCTTTCATATGCAAGCCAAACAATACAGAGGCAGCACCTTAGATCACCTCCTCTAGCAGGCTCAGGACCATTTCTAATCACGCAAAGCCAGGTACCAAACAGCTAGGGACAGCTCTGCTCCCAGAGCCTGCTGAACTTAATGAAACCTAAACTTTCTGCCCTGTGCTGCTCCTCACAGAAACCACATTAAAGACTCTTGTCTACATTTTCACCAGCTCCCTCTGCCTTCTGACAGACCCCAGTGCTTCCATGTGGCCCGATGGGGTGGCCCGTCCCCTCCTCATGGGAACGTGAGTATAACAAACTATCTTTTCAATGGCAGTTGTCTCAATCTGTTAGCTTCACCATGCGTAAATAATAAAAAAGCTTACTTTTTAAGACAGTAGAGATTTAACTTCTTTTCTTCACGTTGAATTTCCAGTCCCCACTGTGGTAACTGTAAAAGCAATACATGCAAAATAAATAAGTAAACACACACATATACATATATACACACATATATTTCAAGTATTACTTATATAATCAACTATGTTAATCAAAATGCATAATATTTATATATAAATATAAAATGTTCACATTTCATTCACCAAATGCATAAAATGTGAATGTTTTGATGGCAATTGGAACTTTTTTCTCTTTGCCTAATTTCTATTAGTTATAGTTTTTACATTTTATTCTAAACTGTGTACTTCCAACACTGTAGTTTGCTTGTAATAAAACTACCCTCGTTCCCTAGTTAGAAACTTAATTCCTAACTATTAGTTTGATTGCTCTCAGACCTTCATCCTTTGACAAAACATTTGGTCGAGAATAAAATGTATTTTATGCTGACATATAAAAACCGTGCATTATGATTGTACTTAAATGTAATTAAATATAACTGCAACTGTCTTGTGATCTGACATAGTTGTGGGTGATTTACATGTAGAAATATTTTAGGAGATGAGAAAAAGCAAGGACGGTCTATTTTGGATGTTCGGGTTGGCAGCATTCATCTCTCTGCTGGTCACACCTGCCATATGTTGGCTTATCTTTTCCTCCAACTGTTTTCTTTCCTAAGAGTGACTTCGAGGCAGGAGACATCACTTCCCACTTCTGGAGGAGTGCTTGTGTTTGCATATCAAGCAGTTTGCCATTTTCCTGAATGCGGTGTTTTGGTCTCAGTATCCTTTCTTGTGATAGTTGAAATATTCATCAACTGAGCCATTTTCTCCAAGTGCCAAAA
>PVKP010019066.1:0-43158 GCA_004027715.1 Plecturocebus donacophilus | reverse complement strand
AAAAAAATTCAACCTTTAAGACAAATTATAATGATGTACATAGAAAAGGAGGAGGAGAGAATAGCTGTGGCTAGGCTAAAAGTTGTAAATGAGAACAAAACATCTGAGTTTCTCAGTAGTCAGGGCAAAAATAAATCATGTTGGATTTATATATTTCTCATTATCTAATCTAAGGAATTATACCAAAGGGGTGTTTTGTTTTCCCCAACACACTAAAGAAAAAATTCCTGATAAAAAATCATTACATATGAGACTCTTAATACAGAGGACAACCAACACATTTTATTCATAGTTTAAAAAATGCAGAAACAGTCTTTATATGGTTATTTCTTATGAACAACGCTTTCTAAAATAGAAGGTAAAATGTTAGGTCAAATTTGTGAAAGTGTCTCTGTTAGAGTTCGTAATAGGAATTTAAAAATGTGATCCGATTGCTACGGTGGTAAACTGTTGAGAAGCTGGAGAATGAGCTCCTCTCTCATGATTCAGATATCTTAGATGAGCTTATGAGAGGAGGAGCAGAGAAGGGAATTCATAACCAAGCCTGCCCCTAAAATCATAGGATTATGGATTGCAGATTAATAGGAGTTCCTCACATAACTACTCTTTGTGTAGAAAGCAAAGTCAGCAAAGTCAGCATTCTGTTAAGCAAATTAAAGAGCTTTTGCAAACTCCTGCCCCGACGGCAATTCCTACTACATTTTCATAGAAATGGATTGCCAAAAAAAATTAGATTTGGAAAAAATCTTATTGTGGTTTTCATATAGTGAATTGGCTACTGGCATATTATTTGAAAAGAATATAAAGTATTCATTGACTATATGAATAAAAAAATGTTTAAACTATCACTTTCCAGCTCATGTGGTGGGGTAGCCTATTGACACAGCTGTCTTAACCTTCGAATGGCAAAATATTTACTTAAAAATGAACACTCCTCATCACCATTTTGCTTAGAACATATCTAAGCAAAAAATGGTACAGACTGCAGTAAGAAAATTTGCTTTGTATTCGATTTGATTTGAAACTTTTTATTGAGATAGTCATAAATTCACATGCAATTTAGGAGAGAATAGAGATTCCTTTTTTACTTTCCCCAGTTTCCCTCCATGGTAGCATTTTGTAAAACTATAGTATCACGTCACAACCAGGACACTGACATTAATACAATCCCCTGAACTTATCCAAATGTTCTCAATTTTACTTGTACTCATGTGTGTGTGTGTATGTAGTTCTATGCAATTTTATCACATGAAGGTATTCTAATACTACTGTATTAGTCTGTTTTCATGCTGCTGATAAAGACATACCTAAGACTGGGCAATTTACAAAAAAAAGAGGTTTAATTGGACTTACAGTTCCACATGGCTGGAGAGACTTCATAATCATGCCAGAAGGCAAGAAGGAGCAAGTCACATGTTATGTGGATGGGGGCAGGCAAAGAGAGAGCTTGTGCAGACTCCCATTTTCTAAAGCCATCAGGTGATGTGAAAACAGTACAGAAAGACCCACCCCCATGATTCAATTATCTCCCACTAGGTCCCTCCCACAACGTGGCCTGAGGTCTATGTTGGCCCCTTTCAGCCATAGCTGGAGCTGCTGGGACACAGGGCACCAAGTCCCTAGGCCGCATACAGCATGGCGACCCCAGGCCCAGCCCAGGAAACCATTTTCTCTTAGGCCTCTGGTACTGTGGTAGGAGGGGCTGCTGTGAAGAACTCCAACATGCCATGGAGACATTTTCTTCATTGTCTTTGGGGTTAACATTTGACTCTTCTCTACTTTTGTGCAAATTTCTGTAGCCAGCTTGAATTTCTCCTCAGAAAATGGGTTTTTCTTTTCTTTCATATTGCCAGGCTGCAAATTGTTCAAATTTTTATGCTCTGCTTCCC
This sequence comes from Plecturocebus donacophilus, assembly GCA_004027715.1. Classification (NCBI taxonomy): domain Eukaryota; kingdom Metazoa; phylum Chordata; class Mammalia; order Primates; family Pitheciidae; genus Plecturocebus; species Plecturocebus donacophilus. The sequence goes on along the minus strand of PVKP010019066.1, from coordinate 41,269 downwards.
TTATAAAACTGAATGCCTTTAACAGCACCCCAGTCACTTCTTGAATGCTTTGCTTCTTAGAAATTTATTCTGCCAGATACCTTAAATCATCTCAAGTTCAAAGTTCCACACATCTCTAGGGCAGGGGCAAAATGCTGCCAGTCTCTTTGCTAAAACATAATAAGAGTTACCTTTGCTCCAGTTCCCAACAAGTTCCTCATCTCCATCTGAGACCACCTCAGCCTGGATCTTATTGTCCATATCACTATCAGGTTTTTGGTCAAAGCCATTCAACAAGTATCTAGGAAATTCCAAACTTTCCCACATTTTCCTGTCTTCTTCTGGGCTCTCCAAACTGTTCCAACGTCTCCCTGTTGCCCAGTTCCAAAGTCACTTCCATATTTTCAGCTACCTTTTCAGTAATACCCCCCTCCTGGTACCAATTTACTGTATTAGTCCATTTTCATGCTGCTGAGAAAGACATACTCAAGACTGGGTGATTTACAAAAGAAAGAGGTTTAGTTGTACTCAAAGTTCCATGTGGCTGGGGAGGCCTCAGAATCATGGTAGAAGGCAAGGAGAAGCAAGTCACATCTTACATGGATGGTGACAGACAGAGAGCTTGTGCAGGCAAACTCCCATTTTTTAAAGCCATCAGATGTCATGAGACTTATTCACTATCATGAGAACAGCACAGGAAAGACCCACTGCCATGATTCAATTATTTCCCACTGGTTCCCTCCCATGACATGTGGGAATTATGGGAGCTACAAGATAAGATTTGGGTGGAGACACAGAGCCAAACCATGTCAACCACTGTCAGAATACTGAACAATTCCATTATTTCAAGGATACCTCTTGTTGCCTTTTTGTAACCACACTCACTTCTCTCTATATATATACCTTTCATCTGTCCATTTATAAAATTGTCATTTCAAAAAATCACAGTAATTGAATTATATAGTATATAATCTTTTAGATTGGCTTTTTTCATTCAGCATAATTATCTGAATATCCAAGTTGTTTCAATAGTTTGTTTCTTTTTATTGCTGGTAGTATTGGTACGGATATACCAACTTGGTTTAACCAGTCATCTGTTGAAAGATATCTAGTCTGTTCCAGGTTTTTGACTATTACAAATAAGGATTGCTATGAATATTCATGTACAGATTTTGATATTAACATAAGTTTTAATTTCTTGAAGATAAATGCCCAATACTACAATTGCTGAGTTGAATATTAATTGCATGTTAAAATGTATAGGAAACTACCAAGCTGTTTTCTAGTAAAAAAGTAACCTTTCCACCAGCAAAGTATATGTGATCTAGTTTTTGAACATCCTCATTAACACATGATGTTGTCATTATTTTTATTTTAGCCATTCTGATAGGTACATAGTGTTATTTCATTTTTACTTTTTATTTTTTTGGAGACAGGGGTCTCACTCTGTCACCTAGGCTGGAATGCAGTATCATGATCTCAGCTCACTGCAACCTCTGCCTCCCAGGCTCAAGAGATCCTCCCATCACAGCCTCCTGAGTAGCTGGGATGACAGGCATGCACTACTGCACAGGCTAATGTTTGTATTTTTTGTAGAGACAGAGTTTTGCCATGTTGCCTAGACTGGTCTCACATGCCTGGACTCAAGTGATCTGCCCGCCTCAGCCTCCAAAAGTGTTGGGATTACAGGCATAAGCCACTGCATCTGACCTCCATTGTGGTTTTAATTTGCATTTCTCTAATGGTTGATGATGTTCGGTATCTTTTATTGTGCTTATTTGCCATCCAGCTATCCTCTTCAGTAAAATATCTGTTCATGACTTTTTTCCTGCCTTGTATTATATTTTATGTATTTATATGAGACAGGGTTCTCTGTTCCCATGCTGGAGTCCAGTCATGCAATTCATAGCTCACTGCATGCAGCCTTGAGCTCCTAGGCTCAAGGGATCCTCCTTCTTCAGCCTCCAGTAGCTTGAATTACAGGGGCTGGATTACAGGCACACATTGTCATGCCTGGCTTTTTTTTTTTTTTTTTTTTTTCTGGTAGAGATAGAGTTTTGCCATGTTGCTCAGGCTGGTGTTAAACTCCTGTGCTAAAGTGATTCTCCCACCTTGGCCTCTCAGAATGCTGAGATTATAGGCATAAGCCACCATGCCCAGCCTTTATTTTACAATGTACAATTTTCTAACTTAAGTTATGAATTTTTTTCAAATTAGAAAATATATTAATATCATGTACAAGTTGTTTGTCATGTTTCCTTTCAAAGACAAAAGCCAACCCATTCCCCAGAGATATAGCCTTTATATTTGTACTCTCCAGATTGAGAGCTCAGCAGCCCAGGATTAGGGAAATGGCTTCCAGAATACTCTTTAATTTTTTAATTTCATAAACTATTTGGGATCCTTAGAGATTCTCATTGTTTTCATTAACTAGCCAATAAATTAGGTCAGTAATGGAAAATAAATTTACATTAAAAAAAATGTATCAGCCGGGCGTGGTGGCTCACACCTGTAATCCAAGCACTTTGGAGGCCAAGGTGAGCGAATCACCTGAGGTCACGAGTTCAAGACCAGTCTGATCAACATGGTGAAACCCTGTCTTTTAAAAAAAAAATGTGTCAGGTTGCCTAAGATACTATACTCCCTACCAACAGGTCTGTTCAGCAAAGATGTTATAGCACAGACTAGCATAACACCAAGAGCTAGAGGTTTGGGGAAGTCTCCCCTCAGTAAGAGAAGGACTGAGTCATGGTGACTGAGACAGCAAGTAGTGGTACTCCGAGGGCTCTTACCTGACTAGGTAAGGGGGAAGTTTCCAAGTCCTTGAAGACAATGATGGGTGAGAGGGACCCACAAGAGGTGTTAGGAAGCAGCAGGACATGACTGTGCATAGTTGTGAGGAAAGAAGTCTTTGAATGAGAGGGAAGCTCCAGACCTATGTGGAGAAATGTTGTGTTTTTTTTTCTTCCACAACCATACCATTGAAAGCAGCTTTTAGAAACCATAAGCCTTAGCATGGAGCTTGTTGGAAGTGAGTGAATGAATAACTCACTTGCCTTTAATTTAATAGTCTATATGTATTAATCCAATCTCCATCTTCCTCCTCCTTCTCAAATACTCTCTAAGGCGATAGTATAAATAGGACCAACTTTACCCCAGATTAAAGGGAGAAAGAAATTCTAGACCAATAAACTAAGTGACCTGGCTCTTATAGTTTGAGGGGTGAATAAAATGTCCCAAAGAGTTCCCTACCAGTCTTCTTCCTCAGCTGTCATGATCTTTTACTCCTAATTTTCACAACCAATTTTTAAAAGCAAGTTGGTCTCATTTCCTTATTCCCTGTTAGTCTTTGTCTTGCTCTTGTCCCCATCTGTCCCCTGACATTGTTCTTGCTAATGACTTCCATGGCACTAAATGCAATGAGAATACTTCTTTGGTCATAGCCTTATTTGACCACTTAGTAGCTTTTTTTTTTTTTCTCCCTGATTTCAAATCCTCTGAAGGTCTCTCTTGCTTCCTTACCACTTCCTTTCAGGCTTGTCTTTCTCTACTGAGACCTTAAAGTTGGAGGCCCTGAAGACTTATCCCTAAATTCTCCTAATCTATGTCCATAGATACAGGCTGTCACTCCTGCTTCTTTTGACATTGAATTAAACTTCCCATACTAAACAAACTTCCTGTCATTCACTCCTGCTCCCCATCCCCCAATCCATTCTCCACAGTGTTACTTAAATCAAGTAATCTTGTCTTTCTTCTCCCTTAAATCCTATAATAAAGACCCACTGCTCTCAGCTAAAGACGGCCCCTGCTGGCCTCTGCTGCACTGCCAGTCTTGGGCTCCAACTACACATTCACCTTCCAGGTCCTTTTGTCTCAAGGCCTTTTAGAAGGCAGTTCCCGCTGCCTGGAATATTTCTGCCCTTCCCCCTAAATCTAGTTGTTGCCTATCATTCCTTATATTTTAGTTCAAATGTTACTTCCTCTGGAAAGCACAGTGACAACATCAAAAGTACATTAAGTCCAACTCTCACACAATTCAGAACCTCTGAATTCTGCCGTTAAAGGCTTTTTACTGTTTTTAGGTATCTGAGTGATTATTTGATAAATGTGTTTCTCTGTACTAGATGCTAAGCTCCAGAAGGGTAGGTGCCTTGGCTTTTTGTGCCCACTGTATCTCCAGAGCACAGCACAGAGAGTGAGTGAGAAAACCAACTAGTCACAATTGTCCAGAAACCTGAACTTTGTGTCCTCAGCCCGCGGGTCTCCATGGAGTACCTCTTCCACAGCCAGAGAGTCCTGGAGTGGGTCCACCAGTCTTGGAAGCAAGCATGGCTTGTAAGGGCTTCACACTTACTTGCACCAGGTTCAATTTCTGGTGCTCTTCTTTTCTGATTATTATTATTATTTTATTATTATTTTTGACACTGAGTCTTACTCTGTTGCCTAGGCTAGAGTGCAGTGGCCCAATCTCAGCTAACTACAGCCTCCGTCTCCCTTGTTCAAGCAATTCTCATGCCTCAACCAAGTGAGTAGCTGGTACTACAGGTGTGAGCCACCACACCTGGCTAATTTTTATATTTTTAGTAGAGACGGGTTCTCACCATGTTGGCCAGGCTGATCTCGAACCCCTGACGTCAGGTGATCCACCCACCTCAGCCTCCCAAAGTGCTGGGATTACAGGTGTGAATCACCATGCCCAGCCTTCTTTTTTGATCATTTAAATAATCTCTAAAACTTGCACAGCCAGGGTGATGTCAGATTTTATTATTAAAATGTCATTAAGGACATTCATAGAGCATTTTTTAATGTACAAAGCATATACATTTCCATTATATTATTTGAATCCTCAAACACTCTCTGAAGTAATCTATTTTTCTTAATTGACAGCCGTGGAAAATGAGGCTTAGAGGGATTAAGTGACGAACCGGACATCTCCTAGCTAATAAGACTGAGCAGGGGCTTCATCACAGGTATTGCAACACTGAGTTTTGACTTTCCATGGCCAATAATTGCTCTTCACTTGAAGAAGAGCAACTTGGTTAAAAATGCCCTAGGAAAAACACAGCTTCTTATCAAAGCCACTTATGTGGCATGTGTCATAGAATTATATATATGTCTCCCAATTTTAGGGGTGCCTCCATCTGCATTAGGTTTTTTTTTTTAATATAATGGAGAAGAGAGATGGTTGACTTATACAGTTATCTTTGTAAAATGGCCACATATCTTTTTTGTTTTAATTAAAGTTAAAGGGAATTGTTAACCAAGTTTAAAAAACAACAGAGAAATCCTCAAATGGATGGAAAGATTGCTAATGTCTATTATTTCAATCATTACTTTTAAATTATACCAAGTTATATTTATATTATTTCAGGTAATAATCCAAAATATAAACCAAATATTTGGTTGAGAAGTCTTTATAACAGCTGATTAGGCATTCCAAACTGGGTAAAACTTTGTTTTCCATTATGAAGAAAAGAAGAACATATATTAATCATTCAGGTTTGCAGTTCCAGCTTGGTCTTTTATGGCTGGTCATTTAGTTGCACAAAAACCATTTTGTTCGGTTGTCCATTTCAGAATTCAAGGTTTGTCAGTCCTGAATAGCAGATTTGTTGCCTCAGAGAAACTAAGAAAAATACTTCCAGCACAGAAAATGAGTCTTTTTGATTTGGGCCTATTTAGATTTTTATCAAGAATGCCTTCTCCTTAAGGCAAGCTTTATGGTGGCAGTAAAAGTCTAGTTCTTAGCTACGTAAATATTTATTTCAAGGTCATCTGTAAACTTAGGTCATGGTTTAGTACCAATAATGTTAATGTAATTAACATATTCTCTGCAAGGTCTCAAGAAAGCAAGAGGTTGAAAGGAATTTGTTCAATATACTTGGTAAGTGCAGTCAATTAGGCAAACATTATTGATTGTAAGATTTACCACTAATATGAAAACAGTTTCTTTCCTTTCTTGTGCCATGGCACACTTAGAAAGCCATAAGCAGGGCTGGGCGTGATGACTCACGCCGGTAACCGCAGCACTTTGGGAGGCTGAGGCAGGTGGATCACAATGTCAGGAGATCGAGACTGAGGGACTCTGTTAACTTCTCTTCCTGGGTCCACAAGGGGCATGGTTTCAAAGGCAAGAACTTCCCAGCGCCATACCTCTATCCACCCCCGGCCCACATCTGGGAGCCTAGAGTTATTTGTCTAAGTTTCCCGTGTGTGGGAAGGTAGGCAGCCCAGGTGAGCTTCCTTTGTTTAGAAAGCCTGCGAAAGCCTTGGAGGGAGGGGCTCTACTGCGAGCCAGACAGCCAACCCAGCATCAGAGTCAAAGATCAATCACTCCCAAGGAAGTTTGAAAAAGCTCCTCTCACTGGACAACAACTTGAATGGGGCGGGAGTAACTGCGGGGTTAAATTCCCCCTACTCCCTTACCTATGTGGATTTCCTTCCCTGGGATTCGCTCCTTTTCCTCTGTCTCTCTCCCTTTACCTGTGTGGACTTCATCTCTGGATCCCCTCCCACAACAGCGTGGGAGTGCTCTGTCTGTCTGTCTCTCTCTCTCTCTCTCTCTCTCTCTCTCTCTCTGCCTAATAAATTGCTTTTCTGCAAAGCTCTTTGGGTCCGATATTTACCTGGAGCTCACCGGGCCACCAGGGCCCTCTCCCATTCTTGGGTGCGTGAGGCCCAAGGACCTGGGAAAACACATCTCATCTGGGAACAGTGAGCGTCTTTGGGACCCCCTGTAGTCTAGCTCCTGTCACCCAGTTACAAGACCATCATGGCTAACACAGTGAAACGCTGCCTCTACTAAAAATACAAAAAAATGAGTTGGGCGTAGTGGCTTGCACTTCTAGGTCCAGTTGCTCGGGAGGCTGAGGCAGGAGAATTGCTTGAACCTAGGAGGCGAGGTTGCAGTGAGACAAGATCGTGCCACTGCATTCCAGCCTGGGTGACGGAGCAAGACTCCGTCTCAAAGAAAAAAAAAAAAAACCCAAGAAACAAACAAACAAACAAACAAAAAGCAAAAGAAAGCCTTAAGCAGATGATGGGTCTGAGGAGTCTGATAGTGCCAGGCCCCACCAGATTTCCCTGAAGGAAAACGAAATTAATACAAACAAATGAACAGACAAACACATGCCCCCCGCCACCCCCTGCCAGCTTATTGAAAAAGAACATGGCACTATTTTAAATGCTGCACATTGATATAAAGACGTTTGACTACAGAAATGTTAAAGGGGAAAGTGCGTTTTAGGATAGAGGGAGCCTGGCAGCTAATTCTGTGTTATCAATTATTTTCTCGTTTACATTAGTCAGACTGAATCATTAGAGGAAGGCACATCAAAGAGACTTTATTTACCAAGCATCTCAATTCAGGAAGTTTCAGGCCTCAGAGCTTAAAAACTGCTTGCCAAAACTGCTTGCCATGATAGTGCGCAGCTAAATGGATTTTAAAATGTAAAGTTTTTAGATAATGGGTAATTACTAGCAACTAGACATTTTCTTTTAAAACATTTTTTCAAACATTTTAGGTTCTTTCTTAAATATAAATGGAAGAATTAAGCAAAAACCTTTGTATCTTGGATATTTTTAAAACAATATACTTCTTAAATATTCTTATTAAATACTGTAATTTCAGATAGATGGCTTGAAACTAGACTCATAAAACAGAAAATATAAATCAATTCATTTGTGCTGAAACGGTATCAGGAAATCTGTAACATTTATAATCAGAGGAAAATTTACTGTTAACAAATTATATGAGTTTAATTTGCTATGCTGAAAAAAAAATTCATCTCCCGTTTTATAGCCTGACTAGATTGGAATGCATTATTAAAAAGCTAGCCTGTTAAACTCATGTAGGACCCACTCTCCCAGATGTTGGTGGAGATTAAGGGAGACTATATGACTGGCATTGGCTCATTCGAAAATTTAAATGTTTTGAAACCATTGTGATGAAAGATTTTTTTCTAGTCTCAATATAGTACAAAATGTTGTATTACTAAAAGTCAATTGGCTAAAACTTAGAAAGTTTTTGTGAATAGCTACAGTTGGGAAAATCGTAAGAAACTACATATGATTTTGATTCATGCTTATCCTAGAAAAATCATTAGTCTATTTTCTGTAAGTTCCTTCTCAATTATCTCTTGCCTAAAATCATCTTATACTATAGCCAGTGGTTCAGAGAAATCATGTCCTTGAATGAAATTTCTAAAATATTTTTCATTGTTTGGATGGAAGAAAGTATAAATAGAATTTATATTAAAATGACTCATTATTTAAAAAAAATACAATACATTTGGTTGGTGTGTACCAACTGGTCAAAATATCAAGTTAGATGTCATTTGGTTATTGTGGAATTACTATAAAGTCAAACTTTTTCAAACAAATATCATATTTATCATTTTCCTCCAAATTGAAAAATGATCAAACATTAGACAAGTACGTATTAAAGTGGGTTAAGCAGAGCTGAACGAGGCTTTTTTTCTTACTCTATAATTGATACAGCTTGTCATTGTTAGATCCATTTTTAGATACCTAGAAATAGATTCTTACTATGACAAAAATCACATGGTTGGGTTGCAAGTTTCCTGTTACGTTTTTAAGGTTATGAAGATAGTGTGTGGCTTTACATAGGATACAAGGTAGGAAGAATTACCATTGATTCTGTTTGATGGTAATCCAGGGTCTTCCTTGGCAGAAAGATATACTGAAGTGTGCAGTAATTTTAAGAAGCGTATAGTACCTTTTGTCTCAGAATAAGCCTGTGGGATCTAAGCTTGGACATTCTTAAGTGCTTCTATAGGGTGGGGTGGGGGGCACCCATCTTCAAAGATCTTAGCTTCTTTTACATCTATTTTTCTAGCAAATAATCTAATCAATTCTACTAATGCATATTTGTTAGCTGTATTTCATTACACAATGTGTCCTGAATTCAGCTAAATTTTCCTCTAATTACATAATGTGAAAACTCTTTCCTTTTTCTATAGCACGTACCGTCCATTATCACCCCTCAGACTGAACAGATTTGACTTTTCTAGGGACATACTTTTCTCAAGTGACCATATTTGATGTGTGCTAAAGTTTTATGGGAATTGTGGATAAATATTCTGGCCTGTATTTAGAAAGACCCTTTGTGTTTCCTGAAATCCCAGGTGTAGACTTTGCCTCTTGAACTGAGAAACTTTGTAGTGAGTCACAGGACCAGGCAATTGCATTTAATCTTATGTAAAGCAGCCACCAGGAAACATTTACCATTTATTCCATAATCTATCCTCCCTATGTCCCCATCATTCCATATTCCATTCATATGACAAGGCTCATCTGAGAGTGAAAACACTGCCAGCAATATTTAACTTCTCAGCACGAGAACATTGGTCTTTGTGTGTGAATACACCCACTTATTAGCAGTCACGGTAATAATTCAGAAAAGAGAATTTATTATTGAACCATTACTCACACAATAAATCTCTCAGTCTTTTCCTTAAAAATAGGATGTGATTAATTCATTGACCAGATATTAGCATAGGTTTTCCTATTCATGATGATGGGTTTTCACAGATCCAGCCACACTTGTTTGCTTCATTGCTGGGAACCTTACAAGCAATTTGGGAGACAGCTGATATGGGGTTAGAAATGTAAGTTGCACCTGCAGTCTTTAGTTTTGTCCAGGTATGTTGTTGTTTATGGGGTAGTGTAAACTGGTAAAACAGCAGACACATCCTTACTGCTTTTATATATAATATAATCATTTGCAAATGAACTACAACCAACCACACCTGACTGAGCTTCAGGAACTGACCACACTCCTCACCAAGGGGACCCAGATTGCCTTTGTTATCTTGTTCCTTCTTAAATTTCTCCTCACATATGGAGAAATAGGAACACTTTTACACTGTTGGTGGGAGTGTAAATCAGCTCAACCATTGTGGAAGACAGTATGGTGATTCCTCAAGGACCTAGAAATAGAATTTCTATCTGGCCTTGCAATCCCATTACTGGGTATATATCCAAAGGATTATACATCGTTCTATTATAAAGACACATGCACACGAATGTTCATTGCAGCACTGTTTACAATAGCAAAGACCTGGAACCAACCCAAATGCCTATCAATGATAGACTGGACAAGAAAAATGTGGCACATATACACCATGGAATACTATGCAGCCATAAAAAACGATGAGTTTGTGTCCTTTGTAGGGACATGGATGAAGCTAGAAACCATCATTCTCAGCAAACTGACACAAGAACAGAAAATCAAACACCGCATGTTCTCACTCATAGGTGGGTGTTGAACGATGAGAACATATGGACACAGGGAGGGGAGCATCACATACTGTTGGGGGGGTTAGGGGAGGGACAGTGGAGGGTGGGGAGGTTGGGGGGTGATAACATGGGGAGAAATGCCAGATATAGGTGACAGGGGATGGAGGCAGCAAACCACATTGCCATTATTTACCTATGCAAAATCCTGCATGATCTGCACATGTACCCCAGAACCTAAAGTACAATAAAAAAGAAAAAGAAGAAAAACCATAAAAGCAAAAAAAAAAAAAAAATTCTCACACTGTTTTACCTCCACCTTGAGAATACTGTGGCAAGACTACGGAAGTCTTCAAAGTTTCTTCTTTTTGTTAACGTAATTCTTGCTACATATCTGTAGCTACCTTTCTGTAAGAAAGCACTGGGCTTTGTTGGAAATTTTTTTCATATAATATGTTTTCTTTTCATTTGTTTATGTAGTTTATCAACTTCAAAAGTGTTGTTCTCTCTTCAAGTTAAAGGAAACTGTTACTCATTTTAAGGAAATAAGTAATACCACACCCCTCCTCTACTCCACTTACCTAACATTCCTTGACAGTTTTTGTTTTAAAAACTGCCTTTCAGGTATTTTATCCCTACTAAGAAAAGAGGTTTATAGCAAAATACCCTGGTATACATGGCAGAATCACTGAGTATATTATGATCTTATGATCATATGTTTGTAAAAGTATATGCATCTAATATTAAGTGGAACCACATTGTATTTTCTTAAACTGTGTTTGATCTGTAATATGGCTTTTCTGCATGGTTCACCCTAATAACTAAAAGAATAAATAAGAAACTAGGGAGAGGTGAACTGGGGAACTAGAAGACATATGAGAAGCAGACAATTACTTCCACATATTATTCAAAATCCAATCACATCTTAACCATATGCATATATTACCTATTGAAAAGGTAATATAAAACATTTTAAGAGGAGATAAAATAAAAAATATGGTCATAAATTTCAGTAGACTGACTGATTTTCTCCTCTCCACATTTTTCTCCATTCTTTCCTTCACTTTTTGGCAGTTATACTGATAATATATTATTTCCAAACTTCTGGCAAATGGTTTTTAAAAATGTAACCCAAGGAAATGTATCATCCAAGTACAGAAATATGTATGTTTACAAGTTTTTATTGTACCATTATTTTTGAGTAGTGAAGAATTTAAACAACATAGATGGGAGATTGTATAAATAAAATATGATGCATTAGTTTATTAGCATACTATGCAGGCAATAAAATTATGATATAGTCAATTTTATTGCCATGGAAATATGTTTATAAGAGAATGTCCCCACTGCCTGAGACTTGGTAATTTATAAAGAAAAAGGTTTAATTGATTCAGTTCTACAGGGCTGGGGGGGCCCTCAGGAAACTTAAAATTGTAATGGAAAGGAAAGCAAATACGTCCTTCTTCACATGGCAGCAGGAAGGAGAAGTGCAGAGTGAAGTGGGGAAAAGACTTTTCTAAAACCATTAGACACTGTGAGAACTCACTATCATAAGAACAGCATGGGGGCACCAACCCTCTGATCTAGTCACCTTCCATGAGGTTTCTCCCCCAACATGTGGGGATTACAATTTGAATTACAATTCAAGATAAGATTTGGGTGGGGTTACAGAGCCAGACCATGTAACATTATTACTACCAAATTTAATTTTCTCATGTCAAATTTTGAAAATCTGATCTTTTCAAGGAGATTGAATTCACTCATTAATTTTATTCAAATTTTTATTATGTATAGGATTAGTGATTTTTCAGTTTTATTTTGTGTTTATTATTTCTTCTAAGCCTAACTTGTTCTGGGTTAATGTGTGCAGTTATCCTTCAGCTAGTTTCCTGTTATAAAGAAGTGGTGTCCAGACCACTTGGAGACACAAGAAAAAAGGCAGATGCAGAAAGCAGGTGGATTTGGTGGGGGGAAGATGAGACAATGTCTAATAGTTTCTGTTTTCCCTGTGATGTATGAGACATAGTGAACAACTAAACGTAAGGGAGGAGAAGGACATGAATAAGTTTTCAGAGAGAGAAGAAGCCATCATAATAAGGAAATATGGTAGGATTCTTGGTTGGTGTTAAATGTCCATTTGAGATTTATGGTCACAGATTTTAAGTGAGATCAGCTGTGTATTTTTCTTCCTCTATGTTCAGCCTACCTGAGTTCAGGAGAGTGGCAAACAGTTGAGTTTCACCTGAGCTGGATATTGGCAAGGTATTTATGGCTGAGGGAGAAGCACTGGTCTCATAATTACCTTTGCTCTCTCCAACACCATCCAACTTTTACTAACTGATTATTTTCTTTGGTATCAAATATGCTGCAGTACCTGTCATTCTTAAATAATAACAACAAATGCAAAGACAATCCTTCTTTTACCTCACTCCTTTTAAGAGTCAAGCCACCAACCTATTTATCTGTTCCCCTTCAGGGTTTCACTTAAATGAATTTTCTGTCATCTTGGCTCCATTTTCTCACTTCATATTTCTCTCAACCCATTCCTATGAGGTTTCTGTCTCATCACTCCACTGAGTTTATGCTTATCATAGAACCAGTGACCACCATAGCACAGAAGCTATAGTAATTCTCAGTTCTCATCTCATTTGACCTCTGAGCATGTAGACACTCGGCTCACTTTCTTCTCTTGGCTATCTTGACACCACACATCCCTCTTTCCAAGCGCTGTGCATATTTTATTGGCTCCTCCTTTGAGGTCTCCTCTGCAAGATGTTTAAGTAAAGAGAAAACTAGTAAAATCACTTTAAGTTTTCTAGATTAGAAAACTAGAGAAATAACTTTTTCTAGTCTATTTTTTTCCTTGGGAATCTCTTTTATTACGAAGAATTTTAATATTATATGCCTATGACCTCCATAAAAAGATTTTCCAGTGTTGGAAAATCCTTGAATTCCTGGATCCACAAATGATATAGTGCCATTTTTGTACATTAAATGAGTGCAAATTGCTAATGCTTTATTTAGGAGTTTTACATCTGTATTTATTAATGATATTACCTATAACTTACTTTTCTTATACAATCCTTGTTTAGGTTTTGGTGTCAAAATTATCTTAGCTTTGTGAAATGAGTGAAATAGCTTTGTATCTGCTCATATTTGTTCTTCTTTTAAACAATGTGTTTTAGGATAGGGATTAACATTTTCTGTAAGTCTGATAAAGCCTGGTTATAAAACTTTCAGCATATTATCAACTTTTGAAGAAGAATTTGAATTCCTTTGGCTTCTTTGATAGTTATGGTTTATTCCAATTTTGTATTTCTTCCTGGGCCAATTTTGGTAATTAGTGTCTTGGTTTTAAATTTTATCTTTTTTAAATCTAAGATTTTCAAAATGTTTGAAAAAATTGGTTCACAATAGCCCAGTGTAGTAGGTAGAGTGAAGCATCACTCAATATCCATTTAATTTCCTTCCACTTTGCATTTCCATAGAATATAGCCTGGAAAGCAAAAGCTTGTACTTCCAAGGCTTTCTTGCAGCTACTGATCTAGATGCAAATTAGGTTTTGCCAATTGTGTAAGATGTGAGATTTGGAAGATAAAGTGAGGACCAGGACACAACTTTTCTTCAGTGGTTGCTGCTTGCCAATGTGGTCATTGACTAGGTGTTGGCTTTTTATTACATGGGCCCTTCAGTGTTCAGACACTAGTTTTATGAATGTTGGGCAGCAGATGTGACAGTGGTAGTTTCTTCATCTGCGAGTGCCAAGTAAGTCTCTGTGTTCTTGTGTTAACATTTCCAATAGGATCTTGGTGATTGCATATTTTTGTGATGGTATTAGTTCTTTATTACTGGGTAATAAATTATGCCAGTGCTTAGCAGCTTCAAACAAACATATCTTAGGCATCTTCTGTGCGTCAGGAATCCACAGTGGCTTGGCCTGGTGGTTTTCTCTTGGGGTTTCTCACAGACTTGCAGGCAAACTATCAACCAAGTCAGTAATCATCTGAAGGCTCGACTGAGGCTGGAGGATTTGCTTCCAAGATGCCTTATCAGATGGCCATTAGTGAGAGCACTCAATTCCTCACCATGTTGTACCTTACATAGACCTGCTTACAACATGGCAATGGGCTTCCCCCAAAGTGAGTCATCTAAGAGAGAAATTGAGGGGAGAGAGTAAGAGAGTATTCAAGACAGAAGCAGTAGTGCCTTTTATAACCTAATCCCAGAGGTGACCTGCTGTTGTTTCCACTGTATACTACTGTTCACACAAACCGAGTCTGGCACAGTGTGGAAGGAGACTGTGCAAGGACCTGAATACTAGGAAGAGAGGATCATTGGGGACCATGTTAGAGGCTGGCTGTTACTATAACCAGCACTGCTTCAGTACACTTATCTGCAAACTCTGGAAACTCTGGAGGGATTTGCATTTTTAACTTTTGATTTCTCTGTTTCTCTCTTAGGTGGATAAACTCCAAGGGTTCTGACTCAAAACAAATTACTTTGTTTTTATTGAGAGAGAGTCTCATTCTGTCACCCAGTTTGGAGTGCACTGTGCTGATCTCAGCTCACTGCAACCTCTGCCTCCCAGGTTCAGGCAATTCTTCTGCCTCAGCCTCCCGAGTGGCTGGGATTACAGGCACGTGCCACCACATTGGCTAATTTTTGTAATTTTAGTAGAGACAGGATTTTGCCATGTTGGCCAGGCTGGTCTGGAACTCCCCACCTCGAACTTCCAAACTGCTAGGATTACAGACATGAGCAGCCACACCCAACCACATTACGTTAAAAAAAAGTGAGAGGGGAGAATTAGAAAGTGTGTGAAAGCCTGACTTTTAAAAAAATCCTAGAAAACGTTATGTTTGAAACTCATGTTCTTTATGCTCAAAAAATACTTTAATTTCAATGTGGAAAGCTTGTAGCTGAAGGTAGAAGGCTCTCAGAGTCTCACTCTCTGGGGTAGACACACCCAGCTCTGGACTTCTGAAATCAACATGAATGTGATAGCTGAAAACCTCTGCCCAGCAAAGCAATTTGTCACTCTGCCACTTCCTCACTTTCTCCTTTTTCTCCTGCCAATTAAGTTCCTAAGGGTTTTTTCAACTAATCTAATGTGAAGATACAATTGAATGGCTAGCCAACAACCATTCCTTTCTTGCTTGCTGTCAGGGTCCCAGTTTTGTCTGGAATTGGGTGATAGATTGGATCTGTGTTCCCAATCCTTCATTCCCATTCTACAATTGAGTTATACATATACACCTCTTGGCATGCAAATTTGTAGCATTTTCTAATGGAGTATACAAAGTATGTCACCTCACCCCATTTATGTTGGACTTAGCCAGGTGATTTGTCTGGCAAATGGAATGTTACTGGACACCACATGAACAGAGACTGTACATGTATTTGTGTGCTTTTATCGGACTTCTTGCACATCTTCCGTTTTCCATGAGAAGAACATGACATCGGTGGCCAGTAGTGTCATAACGAACATATATGTAAAGTTGGCTAGGCATGGTGGCTCATACCTGTAATCCCAGCACTTTGGAAAGCCAAGATGGGAGGATTTTTTTTGAGCCCAGGAGTTTGAGACCAGCCTGGGGAATATAGTGAGACCTGGTCTCTACAAAAAGTGCAAAAATTACCCAGACATGGTAGCTTGCACCTAAAGTCAAATCCCAGCTACTTTGGAGGCTGAGATGGGAGGATTGCTTGAGCACAAGAGATTGAGGCTGCAAAGACCTGTGATCATGCCACTGCTTTCCAGCCTGGATGACCGAGCAAGACCCTGTCTCAAAAAAAAAAAAAAAAAAAAAGGTTACATGTGGGGCAGACATAAAAACATACATGTCCTGGATCTAAGCCCAATCAGTCTTGACCAAACCTAGCAGAGTCTCAAATGATCGACATGTCCATAAGTGGGGAACAAAAGCTTGTTCTTATAAACCACTAAGGTTTGGAGGATTGCTTATTATGAAGCACGGTATTACAAGCAGCAATCTGCCCAGCTCCAGAGGATGCACTATAACCAGTCTAAAGTAATCCTGTTGTTCTTTTCCAGACACTTGAGTCTAGATTATCTTGGCCAAAGGACTCAATCTTAGCCAATACATATATAAAGATTCTGCTGGAGACTTCTGGAAATGCTTTTGCTTCCCTGATAAAAATCTATCAGCACTATTTACCAACAAAATGTGCTCACTTCATGTCTCTGTGTCACGTTTTGGTAATTCCCACAATATTTCAACATTTTCATTATTATAACTATTATGATAATTTGTAATCAGTGATCTTTGATGTTATTGTTTTAATTGTTTTTGGGTGCCATGAACCATGCCCATAGAAAAGGGAACTTAATCGGTAAATATGTTCTGACTACTCCACCAACCAGTCATTCCCCTGTCTGTAGAAGTATGTACATTTTTATTAGGTATAATATTATTGTACACATAATAGGTGACAGTAGAGTTTAAACATAACTTTTATATGTACTGAGAAACCAAAAAAAATATGTGACTCACTTTATTGCAATAATTCATTTTATTGACTTTGTCTGGAACTAAATCCTCAGTATCTCTGAGGTATGCCTATATACGGTATAGCCTATTGCTCCTAGGATACAAACCTAGGAGCATGTTGCTGTACTTAATACTATAAGCAATTGTGACACTATGGTTAAGGATCTGTGATCTAAACATAGAAAAGATACAATTAAAATATGGTATAAAAGATTAAAAGTACACTTTGGGAGACCAAGGTGGGAGGATCACATGAGTGCAGGAGTTTGAGACCAACCTGGGCAACTTTAGTGAGACCCTGTCTCTACAGAATTTTTTTACAAAGTTAGCCAGGCACGGTGGTGCACACCTGTAGTCCCGGGGAGGCTGAAGCAGTAGGACTGCTTGAGCCTGGGAGGTCAAAGCTTCAGTCAATCATGATCACACCACTGCACTGCAGCCTGACAGAGTGAGACCCTGTCTCTAAATAAACAAACAAATAAATAAAAAGATAAAAAATAGTACACCTATGTATGGGGCACTTACCATGACTGGAGCTCACCCATTGGAAGTAGCTCTGGGTGTATCAGTGAGTGAGTGGTGAATGAATGTGAAGGCCTAGGAGGTTACTGTATACTACTGCAGACTTCATAAATATGGTATACTTAGGCCACACTAAATTTAGTTAAAAATTTTATCTTTCTTCAATAATAAATTAACCTTAGCTTATTGTGACTTTTTTACTTCATAAACTTTTTAATTTTTTTACCTTTTTCTTTGTAATAACACAGCTTAAAATATACACACATGCTACAAAAATTTTCTTTGTATTCTATTTTATAAGCTGTTTTCTACTTTTAAACTTTTAAAAATCTTTTTTACTTTTTTTTAAAAAAAAGGATCTTTACTTTTTTGGTTAAATATCCTTTTTTTGTAAGATTTAAACATACACATTAGCCCAGGCCCACATATTGATGACAGGATCATCAGTATTACTATCTTCCACCTCTACATCTTGTCTGCCTGGAAGGTCTGCCAGGGCAATAACACACATGGAGCTGTCATCTCCTGTGATCATGTGATCACAATGCTTTCTTTTGGAATACTTCCTGAAGGACCTGCCTGAGGCTTTTTTATAGCTATTTTTTTAAGTAAGTAGTAAAAGTATACTCTAAAATAATAAAAAGTACAGTATAGTAAATACATAAACCAGTAACGTAATCATTTATTATTATCAAACATAATTATACATAATAATTGTATTGTTATGCTTTTATATGACTTATTGTTATGCTTTTATATGGCAGCACTGTCATATAAAAGTTTATATGATGATTCCTGGAAAAATTCTTCATGCTGTTGGAGACCGTCCATTTTGTAAGAGCAAAATGTGGAATAGAGGCAGATTGTTTCTGTTCAAATAAGCAATCCAAGCTCTTAACAAAGCCAGTCTCAGAGAAAGACATAAAACAGACTTCATAGAGCCAGAGAAAAGCCTACTCTTGGTACAGTGCTCCAGCAGAATTCCTCAGTGTTGGTACAGCAGCCATTGGTGGAGACATAGCCTCCAAGCCAGCCAAAGGCACAAAGTCTGCCTGTCCAGCCAGCACATCTGCTTTAAACTGGCTGACTGACCTAACCGGTGGGAATATCAGCAAGACAAACAAAGACAGAAAATGGACTTAAGAATACACCAGAATCCTTGATGATATCTATGCTTCTTTGGTGGAAAACAAGATGTCCTCTGATTTATCTAAGCAGCCTCAGGAACTGATGACAAGCCAGCATGCTGACACTCCTCACACCTGGCTATGAGATAATGTGTTGCTATGTTTGCAAGATCCCAACAGGAGCAACTGGAATGTGTTCAGGGAGTGCTTGAAATAGGGCAGCCAGTGAGGGTTTGTGGGTTGCATCATAAATTAAATGGTGAACCAAAGAGTCTGGTAATATGGAAGTCAACCTAGTTAATGGCAGTACCTGATGAAATGATCAGGGACGCCACAGCAGGAGAATTCTAGAGTGGATTTGAAGTTATACCAAATAGCTTTAAAGTTGAAAATGATTAATGTTGAGGAAACTTAAGGACTAGCCACCAGGAGAAGATTTTAGAGATATGATGCCTTCCAGGTTTGATGATCTGAGTGCCAACATTCCATTGCCTAAGCGCACTTGAGTACACAAGGTGAGATGGCGAACTAAATAACAAATCTAGACTGCCAAACTACTTTGTTTGGCCAGATTTGGGTCTGAAGATATATAATGCTTACAGACTAATTAGAGATTGGAAATATGGAGCCTCAAGTCTTTATTTAGATATATCTGATATAGCTAATGTTATGATCTATGTGGAAATTTCCAAAGGATAGTGTGACCATGAAGAATTCCTTAAAACTATCCAAGATGGAATGCTGATGAACTCACAGCAAACTCAGGAAAACCCAGCAGGCCAGGTGCAGTGGCTCACTCCTGTAATACCGGAACTTTGGCGGGTGTATCGCTGAGTCCAGGAATTCAAAACCAGCCTGAGCCACATGGCGAAATTCCATCTCTACAAAAAACAAAGAAATTAGCTGGGTGTGGTGGAGTGCATCTGTGGTCCTAGCCACTCGAGAGGCTGAAGCAGGAGGATGGCTTGAGCCAAGGAGGTCGAGGCTGCTGTGAGCTGTATTTGTGCCACTGTACTCCAGCCTGGGCAACAGAGTGAGATCCTTTCTTTAAGAAAAGAAAAGAAGGAAGGAAGAGAGAAAGTAAAGAAAGAAGAGAAGAAAAAGGAAAAGAAAAATGAGGAAAAGAAAAGAAAAAAGAAAAACAAGCAGATCATGATCTTATTCATGATCAGAGCTGGTATTTAGACAGATCACTAAGAAAGCATTTTCATGAAGAGTATGGAGGTCAAGGCTGAGCTACTGTACAATTTCTAGGAGAAGTGGAAAGAATTCCAATTTTGTAGTCAAAGGTCAGTGTTTATCCCAGCAGGAACTCCACATCAGGCCCATAACTTATATAGTAGAATCAAAATGACTGAAGATTTTATTTCTCTAGAGCATGTTAAACAATGCTCCTGGTTTACTCAGGAATTCCGTTATCAGTCACAGATTCATGCCAATCATGAAGAGGTATTATGGTTTTAATATAGCAGCAGCATCTTTTAATATAGCACAGCTGGATGCAGTGACAGTGAGTCAGCAATTTTCATGGAGTTATTTGAAGGCAGGACATCTGGTTAGAATCTTCTCTTGCTATTTAATATTAAGCCTCCCTATCTATGATGATAATGGGCCTACTCTGAAACTGAGGAAGGCATAGTTTCAGGTCTCAGGGGCTTTTAATATAGCAGCAGCATCTTTCTATGCATGGTAGATAAAGTACTTCACCTGTACATTATCTACCATGCATTGAAAGATGCTGCTGCTGGCTGGGCGTGGTGGCTTACGCCTGTAATCCCAGCACTTTGGGAGGCCGAGGTGGGTGGATCTCCTGAGGTCAGGAGTTCAAGACCAGCCTGGCCAACATGGTGAAACCCCATGTCATATATAAAAAAAAAGAATATAAAAAAAAAAAAATAGAAAGATGCTACTGCTGTATTAAAAGCCAGTGGATCCAGTTTCTTTAAACCCTAAGGGTCTCAGAGATGCCCCAACCCATGCACAAATGGAAGGGAACTATTGGCAGCTGCTCAGACTCTTCAGGCAAGATTCCGGAGGACTTTGAGAATCAAGTCACCTGATTTTTTTTTTTCTTTTTTTAATTTTTAAACTGCATTGACTGGTAAGAGTACTCTGTTTAATATATATTTATGGTGTTTACAGATGATAAATGTGTGTGTATAGCAACTACAGAACATGTAGCTTTAAACTGTGACTTCTCATTGAGTGCAGAACTTTTACTAAGCTCTAAACACAAAACCTCTTTGGAGCTCTAGAACAATACCTGCAGTTTACTCCCAGATATTTGGTTGGACAACTGAGTCAAAATGTATTTGCAACTATTAGGAGTCACTCTGGGCAGTTAATTGGAGTTAACGTTTTGTTTCGTGTTTGTCTAGTAGCCTCTCCCACTCCTTTGGGTTCAGAAGAGCAATGGAGAAAATAAACAGCCATGACGCAGTTCTTATTGTATTGTATAGGCTTGGCATTGTATAGCAGAAGTCAACTACTACACAATTTTCAGAGTTAACCATTTTTAGTTAAATGGAGTTTTAATGTAAATGAAATTTTGCTGATTTTAAGGGTTAAGCATTTTGCATTCAAGCATTCACATAATAAAGTGTTTATACAATACCCTTGTTAAAAAAAGTGATATCTTAGGTTATCACACACTCAATTAGCCCACTTACTAACATCAGTTCCTAGTATTAAAGTTGTGACATATGGCAAAAAGTGGGGCTTCAATTCATATTTTTTTTTTACGGCCAAAATTCAATGCCATTTAATTCGTATACAATTTCTTAAGCTGGTCTGTTTAAAAAAGTTTTAACATCTTATTTCCTAAGAAGTAGAATAACGAGTGTTTCAATAATTAACATTGTATTATTAACATTACTGAGGCTTTACATAGAACAAAGGAAGTGGAAAGAATTCCAGTTTTGTAGTCAAAAGGTCTGGATTAGGATTTTAATTCTACCAGTTATTCATCATTAGACTTTGAGGAAGTAACAGCTTCTGTGCAATGTAACTCTTCTGTCTATAGTTACTGAGATTAATGAGATATTCAATGCGCATTGCATTTTGTAAACTGCAGAGGGGTCTGGATAGACAAGTTTCTCCTGATAGTACATGCCCCCAGAACAGCTGGGTGCAGTGACAGTGAGGCAGCAATTTTCATGGAGTTATTTGAAGGTAGGACATCTGGTTAGAATCTTCTCTTGCTATTTAACATTAAGCCTGCCTATCTGTGATGATAATGGGCCTACTCTGAAACTGAGGAAGGCATAGTTTCAGGTCTCAGGGGCTTATAACAAATTGACCATATACACTATTGCAACTTAAGGATAGAAGCTGGATCTTGTTCACCTTTGTGCAAAGTATAAACTCAAAAACTTGTTGAACAAAATTGAACATTTGGATCCTAGAAATTTCTTGGCACTCCTTGGTATGATTAGGACATTGTGGTTATTTGAGGGAAAATAAAACTTCCCTGGATTTCTTAGTGCTCCTGTAAAAAACCCTAGCCTCCTGACATGCTTCACATATTGTAAGAGTTAGATCTGTGCTCACTTGTCTAATTAATTGCTCCGATCTGGGCTGGGCGCGGTGGTTGATGCATGTAATCTCAGCACTTTAGGAGGCCAAGGCAGGCGGATCATGAGGTCAGGGTTTTGAGACCAGCCTGGCCAACATGGTGAAACCTCATCTCTACTAAAAATACAAAAATTAGTCGGGTGTGGTGGCGTGCACCTGTAGTCCCAGCTACTTGGGTGGCTGAGGCAGCAGAATCTCTTGAACCTGGGAGGTGGAGGTTGCAGTGAGCCTACACTGCACCACTGCACTCCAGTCTGGGCCTCAGAGCAATACTCTATCTTAAAAAACAAAACAAAACAAAATTGCTTCAATCTGAACTGATTGTGCAATTTCTCCTACATCCTTGAGAGAGCCAAATGATTATGATACAGACAAGGTCCCTGAATTAGTCCACCTCTAGAGAATCCTAATACAGTTACTAAATTAAGCCCTGAGGGGCCAGGAAGATGATAAAGCTATCTGTCTCAGGATGAAACACAGGCCTGGGAGATATCTCTGGGCCATAAAAGCTGAGCCACGTGAGGCTATCTGGCCCCTGGAAATACTTTGTTTACACAAGGAGCAAATAATCTGGGTCTTCAAGCCCCAGATGACGATGAGGGCCATCCAGCAGGAACGAATCAGAGTCAGTTCCAGGTTGAGGAAGATAATCCTGGAGGTGAGCAGCAGGTGGGTCCATGGACTCCTTGTCTCCCACAGATACTGTGCCAGGCTGTGGAGAGGCAGCCCAGCTGGTCCAGCAGTACTACAAGGAGGGTGGAGATACAAAGTATAGGATGCCTGCAGCTTCTTGGGCAGCCCCTGCAGAAAGGCCTGCACTGTATCTAATGGTGCTCTGTACCTGGCACACCCACAGCCCTTCTCACACCAGCTGAGATGACAGCAGTGCTGTTACCCAGGCAGGCATTCACCTTCCATGGGGGAAGGGTCCAGGCTTTCATTCACCCAGCTGAGCAGCTTCAGGATGATGCCTGGGATCTGCAGAGCAGCTGAGACTATGGTAAGATTGAGAGGAGGTACGAAGGAGACCAAGGGGCCTCCAGACGGTGGGAATATGGGTGCAGGCAGACATCATTCAATGATGTCTCGAGGCCAGGTGGAGCAGAGATCCCACCCCACCCAGTCTCATCAGAATGGGAATGTTCCGGACCCGGGGTGCTGCACTTGCAGGAGGCCTGAGGATGGTGGTAAGGAAACCCTCTCACTGATTTTGGGGACCACAGTGGCTAAAGAACCAGTCCTAGAGCCAAATCGAGCTGCAGCTTTGGCTCATCCATTTACTAGTGCTGTGACCCCAGGCAATTCACCTAACCTTCCTGGGCTTCAGTGTCCTACTCTGCAAGCTAGAGATTACAAAACTGCATTATCACATGCATCTTAAGGTGTGACTTGAATGGCACATGATGAGCTTTAGAAAGACGTTGGATATTCTCATAATTATTATGTTATTATTATACCTCTGGGGCCCTTAAAAAACTGGCAGTAATCTCTCCCATAAGTTGTTCCTGTCTAACTCACCCTCCAACTCCTCCCCAACAACATACATATAACCGGGCTTGAGCACTGCTAAGGCAGGACGTATGTGGGTGTCACTGCAGTTCCATGCCAGGAGATGTCCGTCCCTCCCTTTTTAATTGTATAAAAAGTTCTGTGCAACACAGTAAGATTCTCTATTACCATATTCTACAATAAATTATGACTATCAATGCATGAATTACCATCTTAATTACAGAAAATATTACATAATACACTTGCAATCGAGGACTATCAGAGTTGGAAGGCCCCTGGGATGCTTCAGCCTCCTTTTGCTTCACTGATAAGGAAATGGATGCTCATGAAAGTTTAAGTGATTTTCCCGGTAAGTCAGCAGAGCCACTGTGGCTGAGCTGGGGTTGAGCTACTTTTTCTTTGCACTCCAAAAGCACCTTGGGGGTAAATTCTATAACATTTTGAAGAGTAAATGTGGGCCGAGTGACTTGGCTGCACATTCCTTCTACTATAGATATTCTCCAAAAACAAGCAGAAATTTTCAGAGTAGTCCAATTTCCCACCAAAAGCAGAAGTTAGATGAGTCAGGTAGAAGGCAAAGGCAAATATAACACAGGAATTTCTTGTCCTTGCCTCAAGATAGTCCCAATTCTGGGATATACCAGTAAAGATGTGTTCTCTGAGTTATTTGGTTTTCAAGAGTCAGTGATGCTTCTCTCTGCCCCTTTCTCTAAGAGACCTGGACATATGTGGTATATCTTGTGATGCTGTGTTTCCTGTAGCTTGTTTTATATAGTCAAGAGGACAGTTTCTGCCAAGGTCATGAATTAGGGGTATGAAAGAAGAGTGTTACACAGGTTGGTTATAGCAGAGGAATGGAGTGGAATGAAGTCAGATATATTTAGTTGGCAGGAGTTCCAAAAATCCCTTCACTGCCTGAAATTCGTGAAATGCAGTGCACATGTTACAGAATATATCAGTCTTCATTGTCTTATGGGAGTACTTGGAGCCTGGGAAAAAGATTTGCATGTAAAGAGCAAGCTTTGGCCCTTCATTTTCACCTTGGCTGTTGAGTTTAAGTACAGCCATAACCTTACCTGCTCTTATCTTGTTCATTCTGTGGTTGTCATTATTCAACAAATATGAGAGCTCCCTGTGTGTCCTACACCCTTATTCCAAGTTTTATTAAGTCCTGCGGGGGCAGCCTGTCTCTGGGAGCTGTATTAAATACTTTGCTCATAGTTTCTCTGGAGATGTTGCTAACGGGAGCTCTGAATCCAGTCCTGTTCTCTGGGGTAAAGTCTAAAGAGATTCAGGCAAAGAACACCTCAGTTTCCTTTAGTTAGTGCAGGATCTTCTTTCTTATTCAGAAATGTAGCCTTTGAAGCTGCTTCTTTCCTCTTCTGCCCGGCACTCAGGGGCTGCAATTAAGTAGCAAGGTCACACATGTATTTTTGGATAGGGCCAACAGAGTTCTGGGCACTTTGGAGAATCACAATTTGAAAGTCAACAAAGGGGCTCAGAGGACCATATAGCTCTGTGACCTGGCTATAATCCTTTAAACTGTCTGAGCTTGAATCCCCTCATCAATGAAATGTGCTCTAGCCCCATGCAAATACTGTTGTTTGCCTAATATGATTATATTGCACACATAGGAAATGCATGTAAAATGTGAATATTGTACATTATACACTTGAGTATATACAATATTTTAATGAAAAGTCTAGGCAAATTGAATGCATATTGATTCTAATGAAATCCAGGCTTCTAAGAGATTAAAACAGTGAGACCTCAAATAACTTAAGAGAAGTATAAATCTAGACAGAACTGGAGCTAGTGGTCTTCTGACTCTTAGACCAGTGCTGTTTCTGGCAAAGACATCCCCAAATTGAGTTGGGCTAGTGGACTCAATTTCACAACTGCAGACAGCATTTCTGAAGGAATAAGAAATTTAAACTTACATTCCTATGTGAGCTAGAGCATAGTGTCAATGTTTGCATTTAAAGTGCTTGTTTTCAGAGCACTTATATTCATCCTTCCGTTAAAGTAGACAACCACTGAGTAACAAGGATTATCAAAACCCAACAAAACAATGAAAGGAACTGGTGCACTTTCATGTCTGATTATTTCATTTTGTGAACCAAGTGCTCTGATCTCCCAGGGAGTTTCTAAGCCAGGGGTATGCCGTGCCTGAAGATGGAAAACTAAGATAGCCATCTCTCCACCTATTTATATACATGTACCAAAAATTTAATACATTCAAAACCAGTTCCTTGGCATTTTGAGGCACGGGATGTGATGTGGGGCCTATGCTACAATATTCTGGTATCTAAGTTTTGATGTAACAGAGTATCAGAGCTGGAAGGGGTCATTTTGTCTAATTATGCAATTTAGATGAAGGAATTGAGACTCAGAGATTAAGTGGTTTGCTCATGGTTTTTGAAAAACAAAGCAATTTGAGCCACGTAATTATTGATTGTATCTCTGTGGATGAGTGGTTAATTTTGATTCTATTCACTCACCTCCTGTTCTCATATGACTATCGAATCCCAGTTACTTCCACTTCTATTTCGTTTTAATCTCAAAGGTATGCATCCAGAATAAATAATCTACCTGGGATCCAAAATCCTTCCCAGGTCTTTTACCATGTCTATGAAGATTGTGTGGTGACAGAATAATGACTTTGGTGTCTTAAGGTAATTTTGTCATTTTTGTTGCTATCAAGAAAAACAGAAGAAGCACAATTTCTAGAAGTAGTAGGTCAGACAGAGCAGCCTCACAGACAAATTGGTGCTATTGACAAGATTTAGTTAATTTTAACCAGATGGTTATGTTAATAAGTTTCTGTTAAAGGCTCCATTATAGTCATCGTACAAAGAACTGAAATTATTTAAAACACATTATCCACAACATTTCAACATATTCTATCATTTCTATATTGGATGCTAGTCTGTGATAGGAGAAAAAGCCAAAGAGGAATGTTGTTCCAGCACATTAACAATGAGACTATTTTAGTCAATCTCTTATTCAATTAGCCTAGACTTTTCATTAAAATTTTGTATATTCTCAAGTGTATAATGTTGTACAATATTCACATTTTACATGCACTTCCTATGTGTGCAATATAATCATATTGGGCAAACAAAACGATTTGCATGAGGCTAGAGCACATTTTATTGATGAGGGGATTTAAGTTCAGACATTTTAATGGATTATAGCCAGGTCACAGAGCTAGCTAGCTTGTTTACAGTTGAGATTAGCTTTAAATCTGGGCTATTTTGTTTGTTTCTTATCCTAATTCCTCCCCAGTTATAGATCCTTCTGCAATGCTAATTAGCTGCTTTGGGTATCTGGTAGACAATGTGTCACTCCGGAAGTGCACAGGATTTGGGAGTTGGTGGGCAGAGATCCTTCTGTTGTAGCCCCACCTCTGGTAGCCCAGTAACCTAAATAGGCTTCACTTAATCTCTCTGAGACCAGTTTCCTCCTGTGTTAAATTGGGGTAACACCTGACAAATGATATTGCAGACAAAGTATGATGTGTGTAAAATGCATAACACATAGTTGGTGATTGACATGCAGTCCATTCCCCAGTGAAGTTGAGATTATATATTTCCTGAATTACAGGATATGCCTTTCATTACGGACATACCAGTGAGAGCACCAAGTGTAACGGGCTCATGTGTTGATAGATAAATGAAATGAACAATGAGGGAAGGATAGAAGTCTTTATGGGTTCACCTTCTATGACCAGACCAGTTTCCAGTAGGAAACGAACTGAGGGATAGCATTATAGAATGGCTAGACGGAAATCCAGGTTTTAAGGAATCAAGCAGCCATTTCTTTATTATTTGTATAGTCTTCTTTGAAAAGAAAATTGTTACTATTGAAGGAAGAACTAAAATAATCTTCCCTGGCAAAGTTTTAGTGTCAGAGTGATCAACATTTTAGAAAAAGTAATTTGATTAAGTCTACACTTAAACAGTGATTTTTCACATTATATAGTAATCACTGTTTTAAAAAGATATGTCTTGAATTTACTAAGTAATTTGATTTGAAAGTATAAAATCTTTCATGTACAACTGCAACAAATAAGTATTTCTTGCACTTGGAAGTATCATATCAGTGTCTGAATAGGGCAAAATAATAATAAAATTTATTTGTAATTATGTCAATATGCCCTTCTCTCCTAATGGAAGAGAGAGGGAGAAGCTGAAAGGATCAAAATGAATGTTGACACAGTCTTTCTTGTTTTACTTAAAATTTCCAAGCAAATCTGATCAAGTGTCTAGATTTGTGCTATCCAAAACCATAGCCACTAGGCGCAGGTAGCTAATTGAGTACTGGAAATGTGGCTAGTTCAAATGGAAATGTGCTGTGAGTATAAAATATACACTGAGTTTTGAAGGCAGTATGGAAAAAAACGTAAAATAACCCAATAAATATTTAAAAACTTGGTTATATGCTGAAATATTTTAGATACATAGAATTTAATAAAACATATATTTATTTTAGGGCTTTAAAAAATATATCATTAGCACTAATTTCATTTGGTTATTTTTACTTTTTTATTGTACCTATTAGAGAATTTAAAGTTATACATAGGACTTGTATTATAGTTCTGTTGCATAGTGCTACTCTAGAGACAACTACCAATATGCAGAGGGTCACGTTAAAAGCCATGAGAGCAATCTGTAAATTCAGTGAGGAACTCACAGGGCAAAATTGATTTCTTCAACAAATTGTGCACAGAAAGAAAGAAGAAAAAAAGGAAAAAAAAAAGAAGAGACAAAGAAAATATAAACTGAGACTTGACAGGTCTACCTCAATGGCAGTCTGAGATCCATGGACCTGCTCCTCAGAACAACTGTAATTAGTGAAAGTTACTTTAAAAAACCTAGCCATTTAAAGTTTCCAGAAGTTGGCTGGGCGCAGTGGCTCATGCCTGTAATCCCAGCACTTTGGTAGACCCAGGTGGGCGGATCACTTGAGGTCAGAAGTTCGAGACCAGTCTGGCCAACGTGGTGAAACTTCATCTCTACTAAAAATATAAAAATTAGCCAGGTGTGGTGGCTGGTGCTGTAATCCCAGATACTCAGGAGGCTGAGGCAGGAGAATCTCTTGAACCTGGGAGGTGGAGGTGGCAGTGAGCTGAGACGGCACCACTGTACTCTAGCCTGGGCGACAGAGGGAGACTGTCTCAAAAATAAATGAAGTCACCAGAAATTGTTTTAAGGGTATACAGCAAATGAAGAAACATTTATTCAAGAAATTCTAATCTTGGTGGCAAGAACAGTGAGAGTCTGTGGCACTCAAGTCACAAGCTTCTCCTTCCTCCCCAACCCAGCCAGCATGATAGAAACTCCATTCTGGGCAGCCATGGCCAAAAAGACAGCTCCCTCTCCCCTCAGCTATCAGTGTTTCTCATTGCCTCCAACTCTCTGTTGCAGAGGTTAAATTCCAGGCCAGAGGTTGGAATCTCCCTTCCTTCACCAAGATCCTACTCACAGAGTGGAGCCTCTACTCCAAGGATGGTAGGCCAGTACTGGAGTTCTGGTCACCACTGCCCCAGCTTGCTTATAGGCTACTGCCTCTGCCCAGTTTGTAAAGCAAGAATAACTGGGCCTCTGTTTTTACCCATGGTTTTGGAACAGTGGCCCAGAGATCTTGACCAGGAGCAAGAGGCAGTCCATAAGAATAGAGTTCTGACATTATTTAAAACATAATGCAGAAGTTTAAGCCTCACAAACAATGGGGATTTGGGTGGTAAGCAATTAAGAGGAGGCTGTTAGCCCCATTAGAGCAACAAGCTAAACCATAAATCAGCTAGTTTACCAGAAACAAAAACAGGAAAGACAGTTCTGTACTCCTGGGATCAGAACAAACCTCAAAGACTGGCCTTAAAAACTGACACTGCATTTTAATGGCAGTGCAAATATTCTGTGTAATACTATACTGATGGATACATATAATTATATGTTGCATAAACCCATAGAATTACACCGAGACTGAACCCTAATTCAAATTAGACTTAAGGTGATTATGATGGGTTGAGGTAGGTTCTTCGATTGTAACAAATATACCACTCTGGTGTACCAGAGATGTATGGGGAGGCTATCGCATGTGTTGGGGGAAGAGGGTATATGGGAAATCTCTGTACCTTCCTATTTTCCTGGTCTAAAACTACCCTAAAAAATAGACTTAAAACAACAAAAGCACCCCTGAAAGGGATCTCAATTTTTTAAGTTTCCACCTTCCATCCCAACAGCAGTAAAAGGGGCCTCAATTTAATGGATGATGTGGAGCAATTTATGTGCCATGATGTCAATAATGTAAAATGCTGCAGTTGGTATGTAAGTCTGGTGGTTCTTCAAAAGGTTAATCATAGTTACCAAATAACCCAGTAATTTCACTCCTAGGTATACTCACAAAAGTGAAAATAAAAAGGAATGAACTGATATATCTACAATATGGAGACTAAGTGAAAGCAGCATTACAAAAGATCACGTATTGTATGAGTCCATTTACATGAAATGTCCAGAGTAGGCAAATTTACAGAGAGGATGAGTTGTTGCATTGTTGGTGAGGTGAGGGAGGTTGAGGGAAACGGCTAGTTTTGGGGTGATGGAAATGTTCTAAAATTGATTGTGGTGATGGTGTGCAACCCCAAATATATTAAAAACCACTGAATTGTCCTCTTTAAATGCATGAATTGTATGGTTTGTGAGTTACATCTTAAATCTCAATGTAGCTATTATTTTTTAAAAATGTAGCAGAGATGGATCAGTTGAGCCTAAGAGTTTGAGACCAGCCTGGGCAACATACCAAGACAGCTCTACAACAAATTTAAAAATTAGCCAGGTGTGGTGGTGAGTGCCTGTAGTCCCAGTTACTTTGGAGTCTGAGGTGGAGGTGGGGAGCTTGAAAAAAAAATGTTTAGATTTTACATGAATAGTGATTCAAAAACACTTTAGGTATGCTGAGCATGCTACAGACTGGGTAGCTTATAAACAGAAATTTATGTCTACATTCTGGAAGCCAGAAAGTCTAACAAAAGGCACCAGATTTGCTGTTTGGTGAGGCCTCATTTCATAGTTCACAGATGGTTTTCTTCTTGCTGTGTCCCCATGTGTTAGATGGGGCAAAGGAGCTCTCCAGAATCTCTTTTATAATGGTATTTATCCTATTCACAAAGGCTCCAATCTCATGACCTAATCATTTCTCAAAGGCCCCATATCTCCAAATACCACATAGAGGATTAGGTTCCAACATCTGAATTTTAGGGCGACACAAATATTTGGTCTACAGCACAAACTAAAAAGTCATTTGCAGCAATTTTTGTGAACATTCATTGAGATGGGCTCTAATGAACCCTTCGTTTTTGTGCTAACTTCTAAATATAAATGTTACAGAAATACATCAGGGAAGTAGAAAACTTAAAATACTAGGTGGTTAAGATGTAGCAGCTTCACTGCTTTAACATAAAACAGGGGACTTGGATCATTTTCTACTAGCAACGGGACTTTGGGCCAGATGATACTGAATTCAGAATTTTTCAGCCCATATTATTATAAAATATCCTCAGTGAGGTTTGTGGAACACCACATAATCAACTTGTCTCTAAATTTCTCTAAGAGAAATAAATACACTTAGAGGAATGAATCAGGACTAGAGAAACCTCACTCCAGTTCAGGTCATATTTGGCCACCAAATCAATTTTAGTATTAAAACAATAATGTCAATGAAGCCTTTTAATTTTCAAAACTTTTCATATCTCCAACCTGCAGCTAAGGGGACATATGCTGTACAGGTCAAGTCTCAGCTCTGCTGTATCACCTGTGAAGAAAATACCTACTTGTTTTATAAGGCTGATATGTGACTCAAAATAAAAAAAATGAGATGTGGTATATGAATGATCCAGTAACTGTAAAGCATGAAGCAAACACATGTTCATGTTATCAGCTTTTTAAAAAGCAAAGCTTGTTAATATTTATTATCTTATTTTTAGAACAGAAAAAACATTAAAATAGATGTTTTTGGAGTATCAACATACAATCAAAAACACAAAGTGCAAGAATCCTCCCCTTCTCTGATGCCTAAAGGGCAGCTATCCAACTATAGTCTATCTTCCTAAATTTTCTCAGTTCTTTTTCTTCAGATTTCGACAACTGATGTATAATGTCTTCTCCTAAATCTGTGTTACTTGTATCCTGGATCTTTTCGGTAAAGTCATTTTCTTCATCTGAATTTTCACTTTCCTTTTCTTCTTCCATATCTACATCTTTAGGAGCTTCTTCAGCACTTTAACAGAACAAAATATAAACACTATTAAAAATGTTTCTAAACAGTAACTTTCTAATTTGACACCTATGTAAAAATATAATCATACAAAGTAAATGAAGAATCTTGTTACTGAATAAGTACACTTTTAAAATTATGGATTATTTACAAAAGAGCAGGTAAATTGACAAAAGTGTAATTTTAAATTATGTACCAAACACTTCACACACATAAGAGATCTTTCTGAAACTTATTTTCAATGTATTTTACTTGACTTAATAATTCTATAGCCTTTAAATCTATTTGAAAGCTTATGAAATAAAGAAATACAGTGGAAGAATACTCTAAAAAAGGATAAACACAAACCATCCTGTTTCCCAAAACAGAGTATCTACACCTGTGTTAAGAACTGCTTTACCTCTTAGTCTCTTTAGACAGCAGCAGTGAATTTACAAACATGGAGCACAGGAAAACAGCAGACGGCAGGACATGGGCTGGAGTGTGAAGAAGCTGGAGTCAAACAGAGAACAGGGTTGCAGTTAAAAAGGTTACCCTCCACTGCAGTCTGTTCCTACAGTGTCCTCACAGAGTCCCTTTTATTGTAAATGCCAAGAGTGAAACACGAAAAGGCTTTCCCCATACATAAGGCAAACCACAAAAACTTTCCTACATCTATCCCAACAATCACCTTTATTCTACCTGAGGGTCGAGGGCAAAACAATCCCAGATCACAAGGCTAAATTATTCAGTTTGTTAGTTATTTAGTTTGGGTATCAAAGTTGTATCGCATACAAATTACAGATTGACTGTGTAAAAACTCCCCACTTCAGGTACTTTAAATGCATTTAATCTGTTTCACATGGTGTGCTTTCATAATTACTTACCTCACTAATTGCGGGTATGTTTTCTGTTAAGGGTAGTTGTACCAGCTCATTCTCTAAAGTTTCATTTAATTTTTCATCCTGCTGTTGCCTGTGTTTTCCCAATATGAAATAAAATGGGGTTGTGGGAAGACTTTCTTCAGCTAGCAGCTATAAGGATTTAAGACAAAGGGAAATTATGTCAGAAAAAAGGAAGATCTGCTTTTGACTTAACAAGAAGTACTACAAAATCTTTAAAGTCTGGGATGAAAGAAACTTTATAAATTACCCGGCTAGTATGATTCTCTCATTTCACAGAGAAAGCAACTGAGGCCTAGCATCCCACTTATGAGAAGAGCTAACAGTACACACTTAGATATCAGAATCAAACACGCATCTACCACTGCTTCTTCACCAAATCCCACAGAAATGACAGCAAAAGGGTTTTCACAGGGCACACGTCCACAATGATAGAAAATGAGGCAAAAGGCCTTAACAGTAATATGCTGGAAGCTGGAAAGCAGGCTGAATGATGGTACTGAACTTAGTAGAGCTGAGAAAGCACAATTCTAAGCTGGCTGTAGGGAAAGCCAAGAAGCATCCCAATTCATACTACAAAATCCTGCAAATGCTCAGAAGTGAGTAATAATAGTAACTCTGGATGTGGGGTAAAAATAGGACTAGACAAACCAGATAGTCTGGTGTAAAGTCTATTTAGAAAGCACCCTGATTCCCACAAGTCCTCCTCAGCCCCAGCAGAGAGCTCTATGTCTTTAGGCTGGGTATGTGTAGCAGTGGTGCTGGTGGTGGTATATTCATATCTAGGCAGCTGTACTTCATGTAGGGGGTTCTCAGAACACTGGCAGGCAGGTCTAAATCCTTCAGGCAAGAATGCAGAAGAATTTTACATGGTTAATTTGACCAGCCTAAGTGAGACCTAAAAATTCAGTTAACCTTGGAATAACAAGCGTTTGAATGACACGTCTATGTGGAGTTTCTTCTATTTCTGCCAGACCTGAGACAGCAAGATCAACCCCTTCTCTTCCTTAGCCAACTCGATGTGAAGATGAGGATGAAGATCTTTGTGATGATCTATTTCCACTAAATAGATAAGTATATTTTTCTCTTCTTTCTAAGTTTTCTTTTTTTTGAGATGGAATCTCGTTCTGTCACCCAGGCTGGGGTACAGTGGCAGTGGTGTGATCCAGGCTCACTGTAACCTTCACCTCCCAGGTTGAAGTGCCCCCCGAGCAGGTGGGATTACAGGCATGCACCACCATGCCTGGCTAATTTTTGTATTTTTAGTAGAGATGGAGTTTTGCCACGTTGGCCAGGCTGGTCTCGAACTCCTGACCCCAAGTGATCCACCTGCCTTGGCCTCCCCAAGTGCTGGGATACAGGCATGAACCACCGTGCCTGGCCTCCTTATGATTTTCTTAATATTTTTTTTTCTCTCTCTTACTTTATTGTAAGAATACAGTTTATAGTACACATAACACAAATAATTGATTGTTACTGGTAAGGGTTCAGGTTAAGTTTTGGGAAGTCAAAATTGTACACAGATTTTCAATCTCTATGTTGTTCAAGGGTCAATTGTAATGATATTTGAAATTGTCTCCATAAATTAGCTCAGCTAGTGGAAGCCAGGGGATAAGTTCTGCACAGGCAGAGAACTTCCAAGTGGCTTTTTAACTCACTTTGAAATCCAAAGACAGCCAAGAATTGTTAGAATCTGATGAAAACCTCTAGATGAAAGGGAGCAATCAAAACAAACCAGAAACAAACAAAAATGTGATGGAAACAGACCATGAAAAAGAAAAAAAGATTTGATGATAAAGATGAGGAAATCTTCCAGAAAAAAAACAAAAAATAGACAAAACAATAAGAATATTGGAGAACCATTCTAGAAGGTTCACCACTAAATAATAGGAGTTCTAGAAAAAGAACAGAAAATACTGGGAAAGAAGTAATTACCTCCTCTTTAGTTCTTTACACAAAACCCACCAAGGGGTCCTATATTTCACTCAGAGAAAAAGTCAAAATCTTTTCAATAAGGCCTACCTAGACTTCCATGTTTACAATTACAAGCTGCACTCCATGCATGTAATTTTGGGGTAGAAAAACATGGAATGTCTTTTTGTTTATTCCTCACCCTGCTATAAATCTTATCACCTTCTATACTCCATATTTTAATTAAATGCATGTTGTTTACTATCTCTTCTGGTGGACTGTGAACACCACAAGTTTAGAGACTTGACTACTGTTCTCACTACTGTATCCCAAGTGTCTAGAATGGTCCCTGGCATACAGCAAATAGTAAAAAAAACTGAATGAATCCAATGAATTTTAAAGGAAAATAAACAAGCCAAGTTACAGATAAAGGAACAAGAATATGAATGGTATTGGACTTCTAGTAATACTGGAAATTGTGAAATAATAGGACAATAATGTCAAAGTTCTGAGAGAGTGATTTTCAACCTACAACTCTATAATAATCAAGTGAAAGACATTAAAAACATTTCCAAACATCCAAGGTCTTAAATTGACCTCCTAATGCATTAAAAGAATCCTTCACTAAAGCAGGGGAGTGACCAAAGAAAATAGCACTAAAAGAATGCTTCACTAAAGCGGGGAATGACCAAAGAAAATAGCACTAAAGAATGCTTCACTAAAGCAGGGGAATGACCAAAGAAAAAAACTATGCCACTAATACAGTAGAGGTCAAACATATCCCCAGAATGATGGTGAATATAGATCCTAGGATGACTACTGTGTAGCAGGTTTCCAGAGCAATCAGTCCAGACTGAAGACAGTCAGAAGGCTCTTGGAAATAAACCTTCATGACTTGAAAGAATACCTAATGTGTCTGAAAATACTGAGAGAAGACTTACACAACTTAGGTAGAATTTGGGGTTGAATTACGTGTGAACAGAAAACTAAGCAAATGAGAAGAAAGGCAATCATTAACTCCAGATAAAATAAAAACTTGGTCACAAAAGGAAAAACCATCTGTGTATTACTATATAGCTTGGCTATGAATTGTGTTAACACAGCTATGACAATGACTACTGAACTAACCAATTTAACATTTACCCATATGAGGAAATTTGGGGGACAAGTAGGGAAAGTGTGTGTTGTGTATATGCAGGGAGTGCTGATGTGAAAAAGGGCTAAAAATTCAGCTTCAACAGATCAGAGTTCAGATCTAATTCTGAAAAACCTATAATTAGAAACATAAACATTTCTTAGATTCTTAGAGATTCAGAGTTAAATAAAAACTTCAGCTAAAAGATTTGAGAGTGACTGTTTTTATGAGTAATGGCAGTAGTGCTGGAAAAGTTTTTACTAAAGAGCCTTGAAAAAATATTTGACTAAGTCAGAAGCATATAATTCTGATATTATAAATTAAAACAATTTTAAAGAGCACTAAAACTTTCAAAAGACACACATCAGTTTATAAGTGTATGGCTTTTAATTCCATCTTAGGGCCAAGTGAAATATTTTTCTCATAGCTGACTTCTAAAAGGTAATTGTATCCTTCTAGGGAGGCAATGCAGCCTGCCATGAAAGGCTAAAACATACCTGTTTGCTTGTTGGTGTGAGTTTTTCTTCTGGAGACTTTGTACTGAACGTCAATAAACTCTGAAAAGAGAGATCAATTAATTATGCAAAAGACAAACTGTAGAGTACAAGTCTAAATGAGGTGTTATAGGGTGTTAAAAAACAGGAAGGTCAAATTTTCCATTTCGATTTGACAATGGAAAAGGAATAAAAGATTTAAACCAATTTAATAACTACTATAAGAGTTACAAGATTATGTCTGAGAGATACTTAAGAACTGGTAATGAATAAAAAATATAACTGACAGACCAAACTCAAGCCACCATTTTTTAAATTGCCAATCAAACACTAAAACTAAAAAAAAATGAATCATGCAATTTAAAGTATTTTAATTGTCTTCTGCTTTTCTGATGTCAAAGAGTTAATGTAAGCAATACCTAAGGAATCTCAAAGGTGTGGGGTAAAGTGGTAATACATTTACATTAATAATAATGCTGTACTGAGCATATTAGACAATTTTTTGAGAAATAATCCTTTAATGAAGCTATTTCACCTAGAAACAAACTCACACCAATAGTCACGGGCTATTTCTCTAAAATTCCATGTACAAAGTGATTGCCCTTTTGAGGGGGGCAGTTACCTGTGATTTTGTTAGGAAGTAAAACTGGGATCTATTTAGCCACTGGTAAGCTTCTGAGGTGAAGGATTCAGGGACATCTCGTGGAACAAACACTCCCCACTGGACTTCCTCTCTGGAGATACCCTTTTGAATATACAATGGCCTTGGCTCACTAGGTTTAAATACAAACACTAGAGGGAAAAAACAAAGAGACTATAACATTTTGCCTGAAAAGGTTAGTTCTAGCCTCAGGCTGGCAGATCACACTAATCTTGGGACTTACCCCATTAAGTAACTTACTGTTTTAGGTCATTACTGTTTTAGGCTTTGATTCAAGAAGTATCTACCGTGTACCTACTGTGGGCCAGACAGGTTAAAAATGAGGGCTATGAGGATGAAAACGAGAAAGAAGAATTCCTGCTCCAGAGGCCAGAACCTACTGCAGAAGACAACAAAATATTATTGCCGTAGTATCTTGTCTGTAAGTACTAGAAATGTAGAAATTGCTTCAAGAACACAGAGGATGACCAATTATAACTTCTCAGGGGCAGCTGGGAATGTGCCAAAGTGGTGAAATCTCTCGAATCTTAAAGACTGAGTAGGAATTGGCTTGTGAAAAAATAAGAAACTTATTGGAGCTCTCCTAAAACTAAGTCTGGACACACACAATGACAAGGTGTTGAAGCAAGGAAGGGCCTTGCCTCAAGCAAAATGGCTTCCAACGAACATCTGATTTGAAGGCACGTTTGACTCATATTAAGAAGAAAACTTAGGTCACAGATTTTCTCTTACTACAAAGTGTGGTTTGTACTTACAATTTGAACCAACTGACGACTGAGAGATTGCAGCAATATTCTCTGAATTAGGATCAGGTTCCATAACTCTAACATTTAATTTTGCACTCCACTCCACTGGAGGGGGAAAAAAAAAGGCGATTCACTTCTAAGGAAAGATTTATCAAAAGCTTTAAAAAACTCCGATTATTCTCAGGAAGAGGAATCTTATGCTTCCAACTAATACACACAGAGACACAATGAAATTATCTGTGGAAGGCTGCATTAATGTGAGGGGCCGAAAGAAAAACATACTGCAACTTCAGCACTCCTTGTACAAACCATGAAAAGATTATAATTTCATT
The DNA here is from genome assembly GCA_004027715.1 of Plecturocebus donacophilus. NCBI lineage: Eukaryota > Metazoa > Chordata > Mammalia > Primates > Pitheciidae > Plecturocebus > Plecturocebus donacophilus. The sequence continues at coordinate 3,353 of PVKP010019066.1, read as the reverse complement.
AAAATTTATGTCTAGTGCTTTTGTGGACAGTAATGCTAAATGTGGACAGTATGTTAACCAGAATTAGCTGTAAAGAATACTAAAAAAAGTTATCACCCACACACACATTCATTACTAAGCAACTACCATGGCTTCCACACACTCAAATGAGTAAAATGCCACTAAGTTCACATTTGTTAGGACTGTGATAGACTACATTTGAATATAAGCTGTCAGGGATAATGCAGATTAGTAAGCATTAAAAATGAGCAGCAAACTTTATTCAAATTGTTATGAGGATGGGGAATATGGAGGGCACCAGAAAGTCCCACACATTGAAAACAGTGGAAAAAGGTAAGGATAACGGAAGCCGACTTACCAACAATTAAAGAGTTAATAAATGATGTCTATTACAGGCCCAGTATTTCCAAATTTTGGTTGCATAATATGTCATGTAAAAAACTGATTATTCCAAGTATAGACCTGAAGATATGATCCCTAAGTCCTAAAATGGCAAAGTTTAATGTCAACTCCCTATGTGCTTTGCCAGATCACTTTAGAGTAAAAAATGTCTTACACGCACAACTCAGCAGATTCCAACAGCTAAGAATGCCATCTTCAGTAGTCCCAAGTAGATACTTTGAACATGTCAATCTCCCAAAGCAAAGGTGCCTAGATTAAAACCACAAGAAGTTAGCAACAGTCAATTCGAGTAAATTTAGTTACAAAAAACTGCAGGCTTCCAGCGGCTGTATTAGTTCTATGTAATGCAGATTTTTATATAGACTTATATGTTTTTGTTTATAACTATCTTGAAGAAAAGAGGCTCTAAGGAGTATAACAGGAAGGGTTTATTTAGCTATTTCTTTAATAAAATAGATCAGATGACCAATTCTGTAACACACTGTGTAGTATACCAATTAACATGTAACAGAGAAAATGTATGTGAAATGTACAGTCATCTGACAAAAATCCTATTTTATGTTATTTACTGAGAAGATGAAAAAGTTCAATTTCAATTCTTAAGAAAGTTTTGCAAAGTAAATTCAGAATCAGACATGCTAGAAATTAGAGATGATTTCATTAGGCATCTGATTCTGTCCTCAGGCCCAACTACCTGAAGCAGTACCTCCGGATGCTGCTGCTACTTTCCCCTGCACCTCTCAGAAACAATGAGGTTGGTGCATAAAACGGTTTTTATGGGAATACACAGAAAATAAGACGGTTTGGATCGCCTGAGGCTTATGTATATAGCTTGTTGTTATTTAGCACATCCATGAAAGTATTCCAAAGAAAAAAATAGGTAGGCCAAGAATTAAATGTTAACATGAATTTCAGAAATGTTGGCAGTTTGTGGACTCAGAATTTCTGGCTTTCCAGCATTTGATTTAGCTGCTTGCCCCAGTGACCTTCAGGCTACTTTTGCAGAAAGCATAAATGACTACTAAAGTTTTAAGACTTGTTTAGGCCAGGCGTGGTGGCTCATGCCTGTAATCTGAGCACTTTGGGAGTTCGAGGAGGGCGGATCACCTGAGGTCAGTTCAAGACCAGCCTGGCCAACACGGCGAAACCCTGTCTTAAAAAAAAAAAAAAAAAAAAAGACTTGTTTAAATAAGTTAAAAAATACTACATATGCCCCAAATGATTTACATACCTTATTTTCCCAGCTCGTTGGCAAAATGTACATTTAAGTTCCCATGTTTCAGAATCCCATATTGTGACTATTTCCTCAAAACTAACTGCTAGTAAAGAACCATCTTCGGAGAAGCAACAGTTAGTTGCTTGATACTTGTGATAACTACCAACAAAGTCACAGGTCCAGCCAACAGCTTTTTCTGTGGAAATATAAGCCATAATGTTCAGAAATGGTGGAAATGCTAGAGAACATTACAATAATTCCCCCTAGTCTCCCATAATGTGAGGTTTCACTTTCTGTGGTTTCAGTTACCGGAGGTCAACTGAGGTTGGAAAATAGCTGAGTAAAGTATAAGAAGATATTTTGAAAGAGAGAGAAAGGCAGATACAGAGTGAGCATGCACATATTCACTTAACTTTTATTATAGTATATTATTGTAATATACATAATATTCTTAGTTATAATTAACCTCTTACTGTGCCTAATTTATAAAATAAACATTATCTCAGGTATGTATATATAGAAAAAAACAGTATATATAGGGTTCAGTACTATCTGCAGTTTCAGGCATCAACAGGTAGGGGGTGGGGTTCTTTGAATGTATCCCCTACTGATAAAGGGAGACAGCCAAACAAGGGACATTATAAGCAGTAGGGATTAAGAAACAAAGATACACACACACAAATAAAAAATAAAAAAGAAACAAAGACACAAAACAAAAAAACGTGTTCCCCACAACTTATTTAAGTCAGAATTGCTACAAAATACTGTTTTGAAATGTATGCCTTCTCCTGGAGACTCTGAGCTCCCTCTAGTGGAGGAGTGAAAGGAATCGGTAAAAATCCCTTTTACTTTACCCTAAAAAACTGGAATAATCAGCACATGATTAATCAAGAATGCCATTTGAGAACAGATTTGAGGAAACAGGCATGTAAAATGTAATCTCTTAAATCCATTAAAATTAAGTAATATCCTGTAGAATTCAATAAAGTAGAAAATGTCCTCCCAGAATGGATACAAGTCATAAAAAAAGAAATTAATTCCTAAAGTTGTGCACGTTAAACATACCATATTTAATTAACTTACTGTATATATCAGAGTCATCTGTTAATATCCACACTTTGAAGTAACCATCTTTGCTAGCTGTAACCAAGGTGGGCTGTTCAGATTTTTCTGCATTACAGAAACAAAGAGCTGTAATGCAGTCTTCATGTGGCATGTGAATCTTGGTGTTAAGAATAAACCTAGTAGGAGGGAAATCACAAATTTATTCTTGCATGAAGACAAGGTGATGTAGGTAAGAATTTTTGACATGCTGTACATTTTACAATAACATCTTGAAGAACAGGCAACTGATAATCACCAAGAATGACAAACAATTGAGTGCTCTACCTCTAACGGCCACAGGATGCAGAGTTCTAATATATTGCCTTTGCCCTTGTGTGACTTGAGAATATTATGTGTAGTAGTCAACTCACTGGTACAAAATGAGTATAAAACAGAGGTCACCAATCAATGATACTCAAAAGCCTACTACCATATTAAACTCTGCAGGAAAGTTGTACAGAACCCAGATGCCTGCCTACTTTTGAAAATAAAAAATGGAATGGCCGTGAAATGCTCCACTTGGGGCAAGGAAATATAGAAAGAAAACTACGTAGTCAAACTGGCTGGTCATTATTTACTATTTTCAGCCACCTAAACGACCTCTTAAGGCTTGTTTTGAGCTTAGAAGGCA
>PVKP010019065.1:0-43157 GCA_004027715.1 Plecturocebus donacophilus | reverse complement strand
TCCTTTCCTATTTGAATGCCCTTTTATTGCCTGATTGCTCTGGCTAGAACTTCTAATACTATATTGAACAGGAGTGGTGAGAGAGGGCATCCTTGTCTAGTACCAGATTTCAAAGGGAATGTTTCCAGTTTTTGCCCATTCAGTATGATATTGGCTGTGGGTTTTTCGTAAGTAACTTTTATTATTTTGAGATAAGTTCTGTTGAAACCTAGTTTATTGAGAGTTTTTAGCATAAAGGGCTGTTGAATTTTGTCAAAGGCCTTCTCTGCATCAATTGAGGTAATCATGTGGTTTTTGTCTTCGGTTCTGTTTATGTGGTGAATTATGTTTATAGACTCGTGTATGTTGAACCAGGCTTGCATCCCTGGGATGAAGCCTACCTGATCGTGATGGATAAGCTTTTTGATGTGCTGTTGCAATCAGTTTGCCAGTATTTTATTGAAGATTTTTGCATCTATGTTCATCATGGATATTGGCCCGAAGTTTTCTTTTCTTGTTGAGTCTCTGCCAGGTTTTGGTATCAGGATGATGTTGGTCTCATAAAATGATTTGGGAAGGATTCCCTCTTTTTGGGTTGTTTGGAATAGTTTTAGATGGAGTGGTACTATCTCCTCTTTGTATGTCTGCTAGAATTCAGCTACGATCCCATCTGGACCTGGGCTTTTTTTGGTTGGTAGGCTATTAATTGCTACCTCAACTTCAGCCCTTTTTATTGGTCTATTCAGGATTTCGGCTTCTTCCTGGTTTAGGCTTGGGAGGGTGTAACTGTCCAGGAATTCATCCATTTCTTCTAGGTTTACTGGTTTATATGCATAGAGTTGTTTGTAGTAACCTCTGATGGTAGTTTGTATTTCTGTGGAATCAGTGGTGATATCCCCTTTATAATTTTTTATTGCATCTATTTGAGTCTTCTCTCTTTTCTTTTTATTAACCTGGCTAGTGGTCTATTTTGTTGATATTTTTTTTTAAAAAAAAAAGCAGCTCCTGGATTTATTGATTTTTTTTTTTTTGAAGGATTTTTTGTCTCTCTCTATTCTTCAGTTTTGCTCTAAGTTATTTCTTGTCTTCTGTTAGCTTTTCGGCTTTTTTTTTTAATCTTGCTCCTTTAGCTCTTTCAATTTTGATAATAGGGTGTTGATTTGAGATCTTTCCTTGCTTCTCGTGTGGGCATTTATTGCTATATATTTTCCTCTATACACTGCTTTAAATGTGTCCCAGGGATTCTGGTACACTGTGTCTTCGTTCTCATTGATTTTGAAGAACATCTTTATTCTGCCTTCATTTCATTGTTTAGCCAGTCAACATTCAAGAGCCAGTTGTTCAGTTTCCATGAAGCTGTGTGGTTCTGAGTTAGTTTCTTAATCCTGAGTTCTAATTTGATTGCACTGTGGTCTGAGAGACTGTTATTATTTCTGTCCTTTTGCATTTGCTGAGGAATGTTTTAGTTCCAATTTGGTGGTTAATTTTAGAGTAGGTGTGATGTCGTGCTGAGAAGAATGTATATTCTGTGGATTTGGGGTGGAGAGTTCTGTAAATGTCTATTAGGTTTGCTTGGTCCAGATCTGAGTTCAACTCCTGAATATTCTTGTTAATTTTCTGTCTCCTTGAGCTGTCTAATATTGACAGTGGAGTAAAGTCTCCCAGTATTATTGTGTGGGGGCCTAAGTCTCTTTGTAAGTCATTAAGACCTTGCTTTATGTATCCGGGTGCTCCTGTATTGGGTGCATATATATTTAGGATTGTTAGCTCTTCTTGTTGCATTGATCCTTTTACCATTATGTAATGTCCTTCTTTGTCTCTTTTGATCTTTGTTGGTTTGAATTCTATTTTATCAGAGATGAGGATTGCAACTCCTGCTTTTTCTTTGCTCTCCATTTGCTTGGTAAATCTTCCTCCATCTCTTTATTTTGAGCCTTTGTGTATCCTTGCACGTGAGATGAGTTTCCTCGATAGAGCACACTGATGGGTTTTGGCTTTTTATCCAATTTGCCAGTCTGTGTCTTTTGGTTGGGGCATTTAGCCCATTTACATTTAGGGTTAATATTGTTATGTGTGCATTTGATACTGCCATTTTGATGCTAGCTGGCTGTTTTGCCCATTAGTTGATGCAGTTTCTTCATTGTGTTGATGCAGTTTCTTCATTGTGTTGATGCTCTTTACCATTTGGTATGTTTTTGGAGTGGCTGGTACTGGTTGTTCCTTTCTATGTTTAGTGCCTCTTTCAGGAGCTCTTGTAAAGCAGGCCTGGTGATGATGAAATCTCTGAGTACTTGCTTGTTCATAAAGGATTTTATTTTTCCTTCACTTATGAAGCTTAGTTTGGCTGGATATGAAATTCTGGGATGAAAGTTCTTTTCTTTAAGGATGTTGAATATTGGCCCCCTCCCCCTTCTGGCTTGCAGGGTTTCTGCTGAGAGATCTGCTATGGGTCTGCTGGGCTTCCCTTTGTTGGTAACCCAACCTTTCTCTCTGGCTGCCCTTAGCATTTTTTTCCTTCATTTCAACCCTGGTGAATCTGACGATTATGTGCCTTGGGGTTGCTCTTCTTGAGGAATATCTTTGTGGTGTTCTCTGTATTTCCTGGACTTGAATGGTGACCCGCCTTGCTAGGTTGGGGAAGTTTTCCTGGATAATATCCTGAAGAGTGTTTTCCTGCTTGGATTTATTCTCTCTGTCACATTCAGGTACACCTATGAAACGCAGATTAGGTCTTTTCACATAATCCCATATTTCTTGGAGGCTTTGTTCATTTCTTTTTATTTATTTTTTCTCTATTCTTGTCTTCTGGTTTTATTTCATTGAGTTGGTCTTCAGTCTCTGATATCCTTTCTTCCGCTTGGTCGATTCTGCTATTGAAACTTGTGTATGCTTCGTGAAGTTCTCGTGCTGTGTTTTTCAGCTCCATCAATTCATTTATATTCTTCTCTAAGCTGTTTATTCTCATTAGCATTTTGTCAAACCTTTTTTCAAGTCTTAGTTTCTTTGCATTGGGTTAGAACGTGTTATTTTAGCTCAGAGAAGTTTTTTATTACCCACTTTCTGAAGCCTGTTTCTGTCAATTCATCAGACTCATTCTCCATCCAGCCTTGTTTCCTTGCTGTTGAGGAGTTGTGATCCCTTGTAGGAGGAAAGGCATTGTGGTTTTGGGTGTTTTCATTCTTTTTGCACTGGTTTCTTCCCATCTTTGTGGATTTATCTACCTGTGGTATTTGTAGTTAGTGACTTTTGGATGGGGTCTCTGAGTGAACATCCTTTTGGTTGTTGATGAAGTTATGTCTCTCTGTTTTTTAGTTTTCCTTCTAACAGTCAGGTCCCTCTGCTGTAGGACTGCTGGAGGTCCACTCCAGACCCTGCTTGCTTCGGGATCACCTGTGGCAGCTGCAGAACAGTAAGGGTTGCTGCCAGTTTCTTCTTCTCTTATCTTTGTCCCAGAAGGATACCCACCAGATGTCAGCCCTGAGCTCTCCTTTATGAGGTGTCTCTTTAATAAATGGGGGTCAGGGAGCTGCTTGAGGAGACAGTCTGTCCCTTATAAGAGCTCAAGTGCTGAGCTGTCAGCTCTGTTGTTCCATTCAGAGCTGTTGGACAGGTACGTTTAAGTCTGCTGCAGCAGAACTCATAACCACATTTTTTTCCCCTAGGTGTACTGTTCTGGGAAGATGGGGCTTTGTTTATAAGTTCCTGATGTGCTGTTGCCTTTTTTCAGTGATGCCCTGCCCAGTGAGGAGGTAGCCTAGTCACAGTCTGCCAGCAGAGGTGTTGCTGAGCTGCTGTGGGCTCTGTCTAGCTGCTGTGTGAACTTTCTTGTGGTTTTGTTTACAGAGGTATAGTTAGAACTGCCTCAGTAATGGCGGACTTCCTCGGTAATGGCAGACTTCCTCGGTAATGGCGGACTTCCTCGGTAATGGCAGACTTCCTCGGTAATGGCAGACTTCCTCGGTAATTGCGGACTTCCTCGGTAATGGCGGACTGCCTCGGTAATGGCGGACTTCTTCGGTAATGGCAGACAGCCTTGGTAGTGGTGCCCTGCCTCAGTAGTGGTGGGCTGCCTCGGTAACGTCGGCTAGCCTTCCCCCCACAGAGCTGGACTGTCCCGAGTCCATCTGTGCTTGCTGTGAAACTCTCAGTCTAGAGCGTTTCAGATTGCTGGTCTTTTTGGGTGTGGGACCTGCCAAGCCAGATCACCTGGCTCCCTGTTTTGGCCCCCTTTTTTTCGGTTGAATGGGCGACTCTGTCTCCTAGGTGTTCCAGACACCAGTTGAAACAGCTGCCCTGATTTGTGTGAATTTTTGTGTGGAGACCTGCTGCACTGGCCAAAACAGCTGTGCTGGAGACTTGTGGCACTTTTATGCCCAGGAATCTCCTGGTCTATGGGCAGTAGAAATTCATTTGGAAATGTGGTGATCACTCACCCTGTGTGTTTTCGCTGGGAACTGCACTCCAGAGCTGTTTCGATTTGGCCATCTTGGATCATCTCCTCTCATATACAATTTTTTTAAATTGCATTTTAGGTTTGGGGGTATATGTGAAGAACATGCAAGATTGTGGCATAGGTACACACATGGCAGTGTGATTTGCTGCCTTCCTCCCCATCACTTGTATCTGGCATTTCTCCCCATGCTATCTCTCCCCAACTCCCAACCCCCACTGTCCCTCCCCTATTTCCCCCTGACAGACCCCAGTGTGTGATGCTCCCCTCCCTGTGTCCATGCATTCTCATTGTTCAACACCCGCCTATGAGTGAGAACATGTGGTGTTTGATTTTCTGTTCTTGCATCCATTTGCTGAGAATTATGGTTTCCAGGTTCATCCATGTCCCTACAAAGGACATAAACTCATCGTTTTTGATGGCTGCATAGGATTCCATGGTGTATATGTGCCACATTTTCCCTGTCCAGTCTATCATCGATGGGCATTTGGGTTGGTTCCAGGTCTTTGCTATTGTAAACAGTGCTGCAATGAACATTCGTGTGCATGTGTCCTTATAGTAGAACATTTTTAATCCTTTGGATATATACCCAGTAATGGGATTGCTGGGTCAAATGGAATTTCCATTTCGAGGTCCTTGAAGAATCTCCACATTGTCTTCCACAATGGTTGAACTAATTTACACTTCCACCAACAGTGTAAAAGTGTTCCTATTTCTCCATATCCTCTCCAGCATCTGTTGTCTCCAGATTTTTTAATGATCGCCATTCTAACTGGTGTGAGATGGTATCTCAATGTAGTTTTGGTTTGCATTTCTCTAATGACCAGTGATGATGTGCATTTTTTTGCATGTTTGTTGGCCTCATATATGTCTTCTTTTGTAAAGTGTCTGTTCATATCCTTCGCTCACTTTTGAATGGGCTTATTTGTTTTTTTCTTGTAAATCTGTTTTAGTCCTTTGTAGATTCTGGATATTATCCCTTTGTCAGATAGGTAGGTTGCAAAAATTTTTTCCCATTCTGTTGGTTGCTGATTCACTCTAATGACTGTTTCTTTTGCTGTGCAGAAGCTGTGGAGTTTGATTAGGTCCCATTTGTCTATTTTGGCTTTGTTGCCAATGTGTTTGGTGTTTTGGTCATGAAGTCCTTGCCTACACCTGTGTCCAGAATGGTTTTGCCTAGGTTTTCTTCTAGGGTTTTTATGGTGTTAGGTCTTATGTTTAAGTCTTTAATCCATCAGCAGTTAATTTTAGTGTAAGATGTCAGGAAGGGGTCCACTTTCTGCTTTCTGCACATGGCTAGCCAGTTTTCCCAACACCTTTTATTAAACAGGGACTCCTTTCCCCATTGCTTGTTTTTTGTGAGGTTTGTCAAAGATCAGATGGTTGTAGATGTGTGGTGTTGCCTCCGAGGCCTCTGTTCTGTTCCGTTCCATTGGTCTATATCTCTGTTTTGGTACCAGAACCACACTGTTTTGATTACTGTATCCTTGTAGTATAGTTTGAAGTTCGGTAGTGTGATGCCTCCTGCTTTGTTCTTTTTGCTTAGAATTGACTTGGCTATGCGGGCTCTCTCTTGGTTCTATATGAACTTTAAGGTGGTTTTTTCCAGTTCTGTGAAGAGGGTCATTGGTAGCTTGATAGGGATAGCGTTGAATCTGTAAATTACTTTTGGCAGTATGGCCATTTTCACGATATTGATTCTTCCTAACCATGAACATGGAATGTTTCTCCATCTGTGTGTGTCCTCTCTTATTTCATCGAGCAGTGGATGGTAGTTCTCTTTGAAGAGGTCCTTTATGTTCCTTGTTAGTCGTATTCCTAGGTATTTTATTCTTTTTGTAGCAATTGTGAATGGCAGTTCGTTCTTGATTTGGCTCTCTTTAAGTTTGTTATTGGTGTATAGGAATGCTTGTGATTTTTGTGCATTGATTTTGTATCCTGAGCCTTTGCTGAAGTTGCTTATCAGTTTCAGGAAATTTTGGGCTGAGACTATGGGGTCTTGTAAATATACAATCATTTCATCTTCAAATAGAGACAATTTGACTTCCTCCATTCCTACTTGAATACCCTTTGTTTCTTTTTCTTACTTGATTGCTCTGGCTAGAACTTCTAATACTATATTGAATAGGAGTGGTGAGAGAGGGCATCCTTGTCTAGTGCCAGATTTCAAAGGAAATGCTTCCAGTTTTTGCCCATTCAGTATGATATTGGCTGTGGGTTTGTCATAAATAGCTTTTATTATTTTGAGATACGTTCCATCAATACCTAGTTTATTGAGGGTTTTTAGCATAAAGCGCTGTTGAATTTTGTCAAAGACCTTCTCTGCATCAGTTGAGATAATCATGCGGTTTTTGTCTTTGGTTCTGTTTATGTGGTGAATTACGTTTATAGACTTGCATATGTTGAACCAGTCTTGCATCCCCAGGATGAAGCCTACTCGATCAGGGCGGATAAGCTTTTTGATATGCTGTTGCAATCGGTTTGCCAGTATTTTATTGAAGATTTTTGCATCTATGTTCATGGATATTGGCCTGAAGTTTTCTTTTCTTGTTGAGTCTCTGCCAGGTTTTGGTATCAGGATGATGTTGGTCTCATAAAATGATTTAGGAAGGATTCCCTCTTTTTGGATTGTTTGGAATAGTTTCAGAAGGAATGGTACCAGCTCCTCTTTGTATGTCTGGTAGAATTCGGCTGTGAACCCATCTGGACCTGGGCTTTTCTTTGGGTGGTAGGCTTTTAATTTCTGCCTCAACTTCAGCCCTTGTTATTGGCCTATTCAGGGTTTCAACTTCTTCCTGGTTTAGGCTTGGGTGGATGCAAGTGTCCAGGAATTTATCCATTTCTTCCAAGTTTACTAGTTTATGTGCACAGAGTTGTTTGTAATAATCTCTGATGATGGTTTGTATTTCTGTGGAATCTGTGGTGATATCCCCGTTATCGTTTTTTTATTGCATCTATTTGATTATTCTCTATTTTCTTTTTTATTAATCTGGCTAGTGGTCTGTCTATTTTGTTGATCTTTTCAAAAAACCAGCTCCTGGATTTATTGATTTTTTTGAAGGGTTTTTTTGTGTCTCTGTCTATTTCAGGTCTGCTCTGATCTTAGTTATTTCTTGTCTTCTGCTAGGTTTTGAGTTTTTTTTTATCTTGCTCCTCTAACTCTTTCCATTTTGATGATAGAGTGTCGATTTTAGATCTTTCCTTGCTTCTTGTGTGGGCATTTATTGCTATATATTTTCCTCTAGACATTGCTTTAAATGTGTCCCAGAGATTCTGGTACATTGTTTCGTTCTCATTGGTTTCAAAGAACATCTTTATTTCTGCCTTCATTTCATCATTTATCCAGTCAACATTCAAGAGCCAGTTGTTCAGTTTCCATGAAGCTGTGCGATTCTGAGTTAGTTTCTGAATTCTGAGTTCTAACTTGATTGCACTGTGGTCTGAGAGACTGTTTGTTATGATTTCCATCCTTTTGCATTTGCTGAGGAGTGATTTACTTCCAATTTGGTGGTCAATTTTAGAGTAGGTGTGATGTGGTGCTGAGAAGTATGTATATTCTGTGGATTTGGGGTGGAGAGTTCTGTAAATGTCTATTAGGTTTGCTTGGTCCAGGTCTGAATTCAAGTCCTGGATATCCTTGTTAATTTTCTGTCTCATTGATCTGTCTAATATTGACAATGGGGTGTTAAAGTCTCCCACTATTATTGTGTGGGAGTCTAAGTCTCTTTATAAGTCATTAAGACCTTGCTTTATGTATCCGGGTGCTCCTGTATTGGGTGCATATATATTTAGGATCGTTAGCTCTTCTTGTTGCATTGATCCTTTTACCATTATTTAATGTCCTTCTTTGTCTCTTTTGATCTTTGTTGGTTTGAAGTCTATTTTATCAGAGATGAGAATTGCAACGCCTGCTTTTTTTTGCTCTCCATTTGCTTGGTAAATCTTCCTCCATCTCTTTATTTTGAGCCTTTGTGTATCCTTGCACGTGAGATGAGTTTCCTGAATACAGCACACTGATGGGTTTTGGCTTTTTATCCAATTTGCCAGTCTGTGTCTTTTGATTGGGGCATTTAGCCCATTTACATTTAGGGTTAATATTGTTATGTGTGCATTTGATACTGCCATTTTGATGCTAGCTGGCTGTTTTGCCCATTAGTTGATCCAGTTTCTTCATTATGTTGATGCTGTTTACCACTTGGTATGTTTTTGGAGTGGTTGGTACTGGTTGTTCCTTTCTATGTTTAGTGCCTCTTTCAGGAGCTCTTGTAAAGCAGGCCTGGTGGTGATGAAATCTCTGAGTACTTGCTTGTTCATAAAGGATTTTACTTTTCCTTCACTTATGAAGTTTAGTTTGGCTGGATATGAAATTCTGGGATGAAAGTTCTTTTCTTTAAGGATGTTGAATATTGGTCCCCACTCTCTTCTGGCTTGCAGGGTTTCTGCTGAGAGATCTGCTATGAGTCTGCTGGGCTTCCCTTTGTGGGTAACCCAACCTTTCTCTCTGGCTGCTCTTAGTATTTTCTCCTTAATTTCAACCCTGGTGAATCTGACGATTGTGTGCCTTGGGGTTGCTCTTCTTGAGGAATATTTTTATGGTGTTCTCTGCATTTCCTTGATATGAATATTGGCCTGCCTTGCTAGATTGGGGAAGTTCTCCTCGATAATATCCTGAAGAGTGTTTTCCAGCTTGGATTCATTCTTTCTGTCACATTCAGGTACACCTATAAAACATAGATTAGGTCTTTTCACATAGTCCGATATTTCTTGAAGACTTTGTTCATTCCTTGTTACCCTTTTTTCTCTCTAATCTTGCCTTCTCATTTTATTTCATTGAGTTGATCTTCTACCGCTGATATCCTTTCTTCTGCTTATTCAATTCAGCTCTTGACACTTGTGCATGCTTCACAAAGTTCTCATGTTGTGTTTTTCAGTGCCATCAATTCACTTATATTCCTAAGTTGTTTATTCTTATTAGCATTTCATCACATCTTTTTTCAAGGTTCTTAGTTTCTTTGCATTGGGTTAGAACATGTTCTTTTAGCTCAGAGAAGTCTTATTACCCACCTTCTGAAGCCTGATTCTGTCAATTCATCACACTCATTCTCCATCCAGCCTTGTTCCCTTGCTGGTGAGGAGCTGTGATCCCTTGTAGGAGGAGAAGCGTTTTGGTTTCGGGTGTTTTCATGCTTTTTGCACTGGTTTCTTCCCACCTTTGTGGATTTATCCACATGTTGTCTTTGTAGTTGTTGACTTTCAGATTGAGTCTCTGAGTGGGTGTCCAGGTTGTTGATGATGAAGTTATTTCTTTCTGTTTCTTAGTTTTCCTTCTAACAGTCATGCTCCTCTTCTGTAGGACTGTTGAGGTCCACTCCAGGCCCTGTTGCCTGGGGATCACCTGCAGCTGCTGCAGAACAGTAAGGGTTGCTGCCAGTTTCTTCTTCTGCTATCTTTGTCCCAGAAGGATACCTGCCAGATGTCAGTCTGAGCTCTCCTTTATGAAGTGACTCTGGATATACATGAGTCAGGGAGCTGCTTGAGGAGACAGTCTGTTTTTTATAGGAGCTCACGTGCTGAGCTGTGAGCTCCATTTTTCATTCAGAGCTGGTGGGCTGGTACGTGTAAGTCTGCTGCAGCAGAACTCATAAGCCCTCCCTCCCTTTTTTTTTCCTTAGGTGCTCTGTTCGGGGATTTAGGGCTTTATTTATGTGTTTCTGTTGTGCTGCTGTCTTTTTTCAGGGCTGCCCTGCCCAGCCAGGAGGCAGTCTAGTCACTGTCTGCCTGCAGAGGCTTTGCTGAGCAGCTGTGGGCTCTGCCCCACTACTGTGTGAACTTCCCTGCAGTCTTGTTTATACGGGTATAGTTAGAACTGCCTCGGCAATGGTGGTCCACCTCTGTAATGGTGGACCATCTCTCTAATGGCAGGCTGCCTCGGCAATGATGGGCTGCCTCAGCAATGGTGGACTACCTCCGTAGTGGTGGACTGCCTTGGTAATGGTGGATGCCCCTCCCCCACAGAACTGGGCCATCCCAGGTTCAGCTGTGCTTGCTGTGAAACTCTCAATCCAGAGCATTTCAGATTGCTGTTTCTTTTGTGGAGTTGGGACCAGCCGAGCCTGATCATCTGGCTCCCTGCCTCAGACCCCTATTTTTTTCAGTTGAATGGGTGACTCTGTGTCCCAGCTGTTCCAGTCGCCTGTTGAAAAGGTGCCAGCATCTGTGTGATTTCCTGTTCAGCAACCCACTGTACTGGCTGAAACAGCTATGCTGAGATTCGTGGTGCTTTTTTGCCCAGGAATCTCCTGGCCTGGCTCCTTGTTTCAGTCCCCCTTTTTTTTTTATCAGTTGAATGGGTGACTATCCCAGGAGCTCCAGTCACCAGCTAAAATGGCACCTGAGCCTGTGTATTTTGTATGGAGAACCACCCCACTGGGGTGTGGACCAAAACAGCCGCGCCAGCCAAAACAGCCACGCTGGTGACCTGTAGGGCTCCTCCACCTTGGAATCTCCTGGTCTGTGGGTAATGAAAATACATCTGGAAATGCAGCATCAGCTCACCCTCCGTGCTTTCACTGGGAGCTGCAATCCTGAGGTGCTCCGAATCAGCCATCTTGGATCTCCACTCCTCATATATAATTTTTTATGAGGACATGTTTTCAATTCTCTTGGACACACACACACACACATATGCACACTCAGTAGTGGGACTGCTGAGTCAAAGGTAATTCTGTTTAAACTTTGAGAAACCACAAACTGTTCTCCAAAGCAACTGAATCATTTTACATTTCACCAGTAAGGTATGAGTTCCAATTTATCCATATCCTTAGAGCTTGTTATCTGTCTTTTAAAATTACAGTTATCCTGGTGGTTGTGAAGTGGTATTTCTTTGTGATTTTGGTTTATATTTCCCTAATGACTGATGTCGAATATCTTTTCATGTGGCAATTGGCTATTCATATATCTTCCTTGGAGAAATGTCTATTCAAATGCTTTGCCTAATTTTAATTGGGTTTGTCTTTTTATTGTTGTAAGAATTATTTGCATATTCTGTATTCAGGTTCTCCCTTATTAGGTATGATTTGCTGCAAGTATTTTCTCACATTCTATAAGTTATCTTTTCACTTTCTTGGTAGTGTCCTTTGAAGCACAAATGCTTTTAATTTTGATGAAGTCCAATTTATCTGTTATTTGTACTTTTGATGTCACATCTAAGAAACCATTGCTTCATTCAGGATCATAAAGATTTATGTCTGTGCTTTTTTCTCAGAGTTTTATAGTTTAAGGTTTTCTATTTAGGTCTTTGATCTATTTTGAGTTAGTTTTTTTTGTATGGTATGGGGTAGGGGTCCAACGTCATTATTTTTGCATGTGGATATCCAATTGTTCTAGCACCATTTGTTGAAAACACAGTTCTTTCCCCCCTTGAATTATTTTAGCATCCTCATCAGAAACCAGTTGAATTGTTTCTGGGCCCCCAATTTGATTCCATTGATCTATATATGTTTATGCCAGTATTGCATTATCTGGAACTATGCCTTTGTAGTAAAATTTGAAATTAGAGAATGTTAAGTCTTTCTACTTTGTTATTGGCTACTCTGAGTCCCTTATATTTCCATGTGAATTTTAGGATCAGCCTGTAAATTCTACAAACAAGGCAGCTGTAATTTTGATAAGGATTGTATTGAATCAGTAGATGAACTTGGGAAGTATTGCCATCTTAACAGCATTAGGTTTTTAAATTTGTAAACATGAGATGTCTTTCCTTTTATTTAGATCTTAATTTCTTTCAACAGTGTTTTGTAGTTTCTATTTTATAAACCTCATATTTCTTTGGTTAAGTTTATTCTGAGATATGTTACTCTTTTTGATCTGATTGTAAATGAGTTTAAAAAGTATTTTTGCATTGCTCTTTGCTAATGGAGAGAAATATATTGATTTTTATTTATTGATCTTTTATCCTGAAACCTTATAATACTTGTTTATTAGGTGTAATGGGGCTTTTTGTGGCGGGCGGGGGGTGGTTTGTAGAACTTTCCCTATGTAAAATCATGTCATCTGTCAATAATGATAGTTTTACTTTTTTATTTCTCATCTTGGTACCTTTTATTTCTTGTTCTTGCCTAATTCCCCTTTGCTAGAATCTCTAGTACAATGTTAAATAGAAATGGGTAGATTAAGTATCCTTGTCTTATTTCTGTTCTTATGGGGAAAGCTTTCAGTCTCTCACCATTAAGTACAGTGTTAGCTGTGGGGTTTACTTAGGTGTCCTTTATTAGGCTGAGAAGTCACCTTCTATTCCTGGTGTGTTGAATGTTTTTATCATGAAAGGATGATGGACTTTGTCAAATGATTTTTTGCTGCTATTGAAATACGTGGTTTTTGTCCTTGATTCTATCAATATAGGGTATTACATTAATTGACCTTCATATATTGAACCAGCTTTGTATTCTGGGATAATTTCGACTTGGTAATGGTATATAATCCTTTTCATATGTTGCTGGATTCAGTTTGCTAGTATTTCACTGACAAATTTTATGTCTATATTCAAAAGAGATACTGGTCTGAAGTTTTCTTGCATTGACTTTTTCTGGTTTGGGTGTCGGGATATGGGCCTCATAGAATGAGCTGAGTAAATGTTCCTTACTCTTCTAGTTTTGGGAAGGATTTCTGAAGGTTTGGTGTTAATTCTTCTTTACATGTTGGGTGCAATTCCCTAGTGAAGCCATCTGGTTCTGGGCTTTTCTGTGTGTGGAAATTGTTTGATTACTAACATAATTCCTTGTTTTAGCTCTATTCAGATTTTCTATGTGTTCTTGAGTCAGTTTTAGTAGTTTTTATCTGTCTAGAAGTTTATCCATTTCATCTAGGTTGTCTAGATGAAAACAATTGCTCAGAATATACCCTTTAATACTTTTGTTTCTATAAGGTTGTTAGTAGTATGTCCTCTTGTATTCCTCATTCTAGTTATTTGAATCTTACCTCATTTTTCTTGGTCAGTCTAGTCAAAAATTTGTCACTTTTGTGCATCTTTTCAATAATTAACTCTGATTTTGTTGGCTTTTCTCCTGTGCTTTTATATTCTCCATTTTATTAATTTACATTCTGATCTTTATTAATTTCTTCTGCTTCCTTTGCTATTCTTCTTTTTCTTGTGTGTGTGTGGTTTTTCTCTTTTTTCTTTTTTAAGTAGAAGATTAGGTTATTTGGGGTATTTCATCTTTTTTAACTTTAAATATTTACAGCAATAGATTTTCCTCTAAGTACTGCTTGATCTGCATCCCATGAGATTTGGCATGCTGTGTTTCTTTTCATTTTCATTTATATCAAAGTATTTTCTAATTTCCCTTTTGATTTCTTCTTTGACCAAAGAGTATGTTATTTCCACATATTAGTGATTTGCCCAAATTTCCTCCTATTTAATTTTATTCAGTTGTCAAATACTTTGTATAACTTCAATCCTTTTAAATTTATTGATACTTGTTTATGATCTAACAAATAACCTATCCTGGAGAATGTTCCATGTGATTGGCTTTTGTTGGATGAAGTGTTGGGTGTCTGTTAGCTTCTGATTGGTTTATAGTATTGTTCAAGTCTTCTGTTTCCTTATTAATTTTCTATTCTATTAAAGTGAAGTCTTGAAATTTTCAATTATCACTGTTAAATTATTTAATTTCCTTTCCATTCTGTCAGCTTTTATTTCATGTGTTTCAAGGTCCATTGTTAGGTGCATATATGTTTATAATCATTAAGGTTTTTTGATGGATTGATCCTTGTATCATTATAGAATATCCTTTTTTTTTTTGTCTCTGAAAATTTTGTCTTAAAGTCTGTTTTGTCTGATAGTAGTAGAGTTTAATTTTATTCTCATTTTGAAGGATAGCTTTGTCGGATTTACAGTTCTTACTTGGCCACTCTTTTTCTTTCAGCACTTTGAATATGTCATTCCACTGCCTCCTGATATCCATGGAAAATCAGCTGTTAATTTTATTGAGGATCCTTTGTATGTGATGAGTCTATGCATTTTCAAGATTCTCTATCTTTCAAATGTTTACGATGTGACTAGGTTTGGATTTCTTTGAGTTTATTCTGTTTGGAGTTCATTGATTGTTGGATATATAGATTTATGTTTTTCTTTAATTTGTGAGGTTTTCAGTCATTCTGTCTTTAAATAATCTTTTTTGACCCTTTACTCTTTCCTTTCCTTCTGGAACTTTGTATTATATATGTGCTTGTCTGCTTGATAGTGTTTCACTGGCCCCCGAGGATCTGTTCGTTTTTCTTTTTCTTTCGGTACTTAGGGTAGATAATCTCTATTAATCTGTTTTCAAGTTCACAGATTCTTTCTTCTGCTAGCTCAAATCTGCTTTTGAACACCCTCTTATGAATTTTTCCTTTCAGTTATCCTTATCAACTGTAGAATTTCTATTTTAAAAAAATTTCTATTTTTTAATTGATACTCTATATCTGATGAGACATTGTTTTTAAACTTTCTTTTGAGATAATTTTTTTTAGTTTTTGAATCTATCTAAAACAGATTATTTAAAATCTTTAGTTAAATCCAACATCTGGGCTACTTAGGGACAGTTTCTATTGATTTTTTAATATTTTTATATGTTTCATAATTTGTTGAAAACTGAACATTTTAAATAATGTGATGTGGCAACTCTAGAAATCATATATCTTCTTTTTCCTAGAGTTGGTTGTTGATGCTGTTTGTTTGCTTAATGACTTTCCTGAATGAATTCTGTAAAGTCTGTATTCTTTGTCATGTCTGGCCACTGAAGTCTCTGCTTAGTTAGCTTAGTGTTCAGCTAATGACTAGATAGAGATTTCCCTAAATGCCTTAAGCCAGTAAGTCTCCTGGTGTTTACCAAGGGGCACTGTGTGCATATTGGAACATACCTTCAACTGTGTGGCAGGCTGTTTACAACTCTGCCTTACCCTTCCCTTTCTGCTTATGCAGAGCTTCCAGGTCAGCCAGAGATGAGGAATTAGGGCCTTCTCAGTCCTTTCCCAGGCATGCATGCAGCCCTGCTCATAGATGGTGGCTTTATAGATTGCCAGGAATATATTAGAGCTTTTCAAAGCCCCTTATGGACATCACATTTTCTGGCTTTCTCTTTTTTTTTTTTTTTTTTTTTTTAATTTTTCTCCTCCCACCCCTCCTGGCTTTCTCTTTTAAGTGTTTTGGTCAGCTGCTTCTTTGCTTCAACTGTTATCACAATCTTGGGTGACTGCAGTGTTGAACAATTGCTGATGGTTGTTTTCAACGAATGCTCCAGGAGAAAAATTGTGTGTAGTGTGTGAATTCTGAGTCAGGTCAAATGAAGATAAGCCTGTGAGCAGGTGTTCCCAGGGAAATGCCAACAGAGTAGATAATGATAGTTCTGTGGTGATGGAGCTTTTGGGAAAATACAAACACTTCTTTCCCTCTCCATGGTACTATGGCATTAGGCTGTTGTTTTCAAGCCTACTTCAGATCTTAGGAAAGGATCATGGGATTATGATACATTAAAACACCACAAAGCTTGGCTTTCACTGATATTTAGTAGTTTTTTCTTTTTTAAAATAAACATTCCTTGGACTTTGCAAGCATCTGGTTAATTTCCTATATTCTGAAAAGATGATATTTACAATTTTTGCCACTGTTCTCATTGCTTTTATGGAGGAGCAGTTTTCCTCAGGTCCTTACTCCACCTTTCCCACTGATGTCCAGGTCCTTTTCTGAAAACATAAAATAGCAACACTTTCATTTATTATATAAACAACATAATATCAACAAGCAAGTATGCACAAAGACTTTTTTACTTATAATCTTACCCATTTAAAATATCAACTATTTTGTTTTTTTTAAACTCCATTTCTTGCCTACTGATATGAATTCTTTTGGTACTGTAACAATCAGTCTAGATTTACTCTCAAATTTACTGCTGTTACTTTACATCATTGTTTCTTATGTTTCTTCATAATTTGTAGAATGAACATTTTAATGATTAATATTCTGTCAGGTTTATGTGCCATAATAATTTTGCTGTCCTTTTTTTGACCATTTAGGAGTTTTCAACCTTACTGATATTATAAAGTTATTTACACTACAAGCATGTACTTGTTTGAAAAAATTATTTCCTTATGGTAAATTCTACATAGTAATGTTTACTATCAAAGGGTATCAAATTTTATGCCTCAAGTTATTTCTATAAGGATTATAGGAATTTATATTTCCATCAATGTTTCTTTACATCCATACTAACATTGATATTGTTTTAAATTTGTTAATAAAATATAAAAAAGCATATTAAAACTTAAAAAGATTGAACGACTTTTATGTTTTCTTCATTTTATGTGAATTTTCTGTTCTCGTGGTCTTAAAAGTGATATAGCCATACCTATGAATATGGTGGTTGGTATTTTCTTCACTTCTGAAAAAGTAATAGATTATCACAAAGCATCTGCATTAAGTTGAAGCCACTTATAAACTTTCCTTAACATTAACGTGTCTATTAATCTGACACAATTTTTAGTAGTGCTAAATGACATTTTATCATAGCAAGAAAGCTACCCCTTCTAATGTTTCTTAGAAGCTAGTAATGTCATAGATTTCAGATAACAGCAAAAAGTCTCTTTTAATCTCACCTACAATTTAAAGCATCAATGAGTTTTGTCAGCGTACCAAGTCATATTATATACCGTTTCTTGAGGAAAACGTATGTTGAATGTTACACAGTTGTTGTGCAAGCAAATTTTTAGAAGGCACTGCTTTAAAAATTGAGGATTTCTTATTTAGTAATTGAAGCAATGAAAATTTTACCTGAAATTGGTGACCTTTTACAAATTCCACAACATTGTTTTTTCCCTTACAATCTAATCTATTTTTTGCTTTTTCCCCCCTAGTTTAAGGCCAATCCTCCTGCTGTGACTTTTGAACTAACTGGGGAGACAGACAACATATTTATGATAGAACGGGATGGACTTCTGTATTACACCAGAGCTTTGGACAGGGAAGCAAGATCGACTCATAATCTCCAGGTAAATAGACACCAGGTGAAGGAATCTAATTCCAGTCTCTCTGAGCACCCTTTGTTCTGGAAGTATTGCTGGCACCTTCCTCCCTTGCATAGACTCCAGTTACAGCTTTCCTTACATTAATGGCATGCTTTTGCAATCCTCATATGTCCATTTCTTACCAACTACAGAGGGGTGTGGCAAACATATCCTTTTCTTTAGGCTTTTTAACCAGAGTAACCCCATTTACATTGCCAGGACCATCTGATGACATTACTTATCCAAATAAGGCCATGGTTAGGTACTTCAAAAGTCAACATGTTTCTGATACTTCAGTGGTATCTGCCTGGGGCCCTTGCATTGGCTTATACCCATAAAGAAGGCCGTATCGGTGCTGGAATAGAGCTTCTTTGAGCACTGGAAGATAGCCAGAAGCTGATCCTTCTCCCACTCTTTTTCCTTTAGTTTTCACGGTTGGTATCTAAATACTAGTAAAGGCAGAAAGCTAACTATGGAAAAAAGAGTGAGATAAAAGCTTTCTGTCTGGTACTTCTGCTGCTGGTCCTGCAGGGTGACCACCAAAATGGCTCTGGAAGAGGACACAACACTTTCATATTCTCAGGGGTCAAAGTGCCCTTGTTTCATGGACTCCAGCCGTCCAGAACAGACACATGGTTCAGTGTCCAGCCCACTCCACTGCTAGAAAGTCACTGTCATGATTAGCCAGGCTTAACTGACACAACCTTCCTTTTAGCAGCTCCCAATTTAGGCTTTTATGAGTTCTTTCTCTCCTACAGTCACCAGGCCATTGGTTCTTTGAGCTCTAATTTCCTTCCAGTGATTTTTGGGCATGTGACATGTCTCACCAACATGTTTCCCTTTTCCTCAACATCAGGTTGCAGCCCTGGATGCTAGCGGAGCTATAGTGGAGGGTCCAGTCCCCATCACCATAGAAGTGAAGGACATCAATGACAATCGACCCATGTTTCTCCAGTCAAAGTACGAAGGCTCAGTAAGGCAGAACTCTCGCCCAGGTAACAGGCAGGGGCCAGAGATATTTATGGAAAGGTGGAAGGGTGTCAGGTGGAAGGGGCAGACTTGGGTGGCTTCCAGCTGCAACTGTCACTGAATAGGCACTTACTGTCTTACCTACATTTCACACTGATCTGGGAGTTGTTTCACTATCTCTATTGCTCTAGAGCATGTTCTTTCAACCGCAGCATTACGTGTTGACATCTTGGGCCTAGTAATTCTTTTTTTGATCAGAGGCTGTTCTGTGCTTTGTGGGATGATTGACAAAATCCCTCTGACCTCTATCCATTATGTGCCCCCTGCCAAGTTGTGACAATAAAAATGTCTCCAGGCATTATCAAATGTCCTCTGCTGGGGGTGGGTGGGGCACAAAATCCCAGCACTTTGGGAGGCGAAGGTGGGAGGATCACTTGAGCCAGGAGTTTGAGACCAGCCTGGGCAACAGAATGAGACCTTCTGTACAAAAAATAATAAAGTGTGCTAGGTGTGGTGGTACACGCCTGTAGTCCCAGCTCCTTGGGAGGCTGAGGCAACGCACTCACTTTTCAGGCTGTAGGAAGTCATGATCACACCATTGCACTCAGTCTGGGCAACAGAGTGAGATTCTGTCTCAAAAAAAAAAAAAATTGCCTCTAGTTAAAAACTGTTTTCTAGGGTGAGCTTTAAGATACCTCAGAGCTCTAGAACACTCTAGAAAGGTGAGCTCACTCCCCTGTATCTTCTCAGGAATCTCCGTTGCCATTGTCACTGGTGGTTTCTAGAAAGGTGAGCTCACTCCCCTGTATCTTCTCAGGAATCTCCGTTGCCATTGTCACTGGTGGTTTCCAGCTCTTTTCTTCTTGTGTCCCAGCTGTGGTTCAGCCCTTCTCTATGCCGCATTGACCTTCTACCTTGCACTTCCACAGAAGCCCTTCATAAGGCATGAGTGTGTCCAGCAGGCTCCTGGGAAGGAGCATCACCTCCTAACAATGCACACAACATAAATGAATATTAGACTTCTGAGTTCTCAGAAATGTAAGCTGTCTCTAGTACATTACTAGTTATATCTGTCAACATTTACTGTATTAGAAATCTAAAAACGTATTCATTTAAAATGATGCTAATCAAGACTTGGGACCATTTGCATCATCCCACCATCAAGCTTCTCTTTAAGTTCCTTAATCTTTTCCTTCTCCTTCTTCAATGCCTGCTTCCAATAATTCAGGAAAAAAAATTCACTTCACTTTATTATGTGGAGCGATGTCCCTGTCCCTCAGGCTGCATACCAAAGACTCATACAGACTCTGCTAAATGTGAAGCCTCCAGATCTCCAGGCCGTATCTTTTCTCTCTTCACTAATAGAATCTTCTAGGGAAATGGTTCTCAAACTTTTTGGTTTCAGGACTTGCATATTCTCTTAAAATTTACTGGGGACTCCAAAGAACTTTTAGACACATGGGTTATATTCAGTGGTGTCCTGGTAAAGGCTTAACAGCTATTTCTCTGGGGGGGACAAAGCTCTGATTTGTAGAATTTTCCAGTTTCCATGTTGCAAATACTCCTACCATGGCCCATTGCAAGTGACCATTGGTGTTAATTGATGCAGAAAATTTCTGAAAATTCAACAACTGAGTCTCATGGTTATATCTACTAACATTTACTGTATTAGAAATTTTAAAAATTATTCATTTAAAATAACACTAACGTGTTTATGAAAAATAATTGTATATTCAAACACAGTGAAAAAATGGCATTGCTTTAATCTTTGCAATCTCTTTAACGTCTGGATTAATAGAAAATATTTGGATTTTCATGTCTGCCTCTACATGCATTCTGTTGTCATGTGCTATTTTGGTTGAAGTATATGAAGGAAAATTAGCCTCACACAGATATGCAGTTGGACAAGAGAGGAATATTTTAATAGTATTTTCAGGTAACTGGACACTCTTTAGTACTATACCCAAACTCAATATATGGTAGCTTCTTAAATATTAGTTGCAAAGTGAAATCAATATCAATGTCATATTTTCCATTCTTTTACACTAAAATTCATTAAATTATCTTGTACTTTAAATGGATCATTTACACATACATGACCTTTAGCTTCATAGAGTGCTTGAAACAGTTTCAGGGACCCCTAGAGGGTCTTAGACCAGACCTTGAGAAATCTTATTTTAGGGAAGGGGAGTGGGATAAATTTTTATTTCACCACTGGTGTGAATTATACCTTTTCCCATTCTATCTCCACTTTTTAGAAGGAAAAAGTAGCTGTAGTTGGTTTGGGTTTCAATTAATATCTTTTTTCTATTTTCTGGGTATGCTTTGTTAAACAGGAAAGCCCTTCTTGTATGTCAACGCCACAGACCTGGATGATCCGGCCACTCCCAATGCCCAGCTTTACTACCAGATTGTTATCCAGCTTCCCATGATCAACAATATCATGTACTTTCAGATCAACAACAAAACGGGGGGCATCTCTCTTACCCGAGAAGGTACGTTCAGGGGTGCCCTGGTAGGACTATCTCGTTCAGAAAAAAGGAGTAGTTGGGTCTGTTTCTTCCAGAGATGCTTCCTATTCCCTTCTCCCCTACTTCTCATAGGAGCTAAGGAATTGGATCCTGCTAAGAATCCTTCCTATAATCTGGTGGTCTCAGTGAAGGACATGGGCGGCCAGAGTGATAATTCCTTCAGTGATACCACATCTGTGGATATCATAGTGACAGAGAATATTTGGAAAGCACCAGAACTTGTGGAGATGATGGAAAACTCGACTGATCCTCACCCCATCAAAATCACTCAGGTAGTACCCAAGCCCAAGTAGAGTAGTACCGAGGTAGTACTGAGAGCCAACTAGATAAATGGCCTCACTTTGTAAAGACCCACCCTCACGGTCTTCACTGATACATTTATTAGATACATTTTTGCATAGCATGATTATAAAGCACATTATATAGCCCTGGCCCCGAGTCACTGGACTTGACCATGCATCGTGGACAGAAAACTTGGATGCAGATATTGTGTTAGGCCATTTTTGCATTGCTATAAAAAAATACCCAAGGATGGGTAATTCATAAAGAAGTTTAATTGGCTCATGGTTCTGCAGGCTGTTCAAGCATGGCTCCAGTATCTGCTTCTGGTGAGGGTCTTGGGAAAATTACAATCATGGCAGAAGGCAAAGGGGGAACAGGAGTATCACATGACAAGGGTGGGAGCAAGAGAGTTAGTTGGGAGGAACCACTCACGTTTAAACACCAGGTCTCATGTAAACTCAGAGTGAGAACTCACTTACCACCAAGGGCATGATGCTAAGCCATTCACGAGGGATCTGCCCCCATGATTCAATCACCTCCCACTGGGCCTCGCCTCCAACACTGGGGATTATTTTCAACATGAGATTTGGAGGGGACAGACAGCCAAACTACATCAGATATACATTTTTGCTTTCAGAGAGAACTTCCCTCACCCTCACCTTAAAAGTAGACAGAAGCGACGTTTGTCATTCCCTGTGAGTGTGGGATATGGCTGCCCTGCAGTGGGTCATATATGGTGCACACATTGTATGTTTGGACATGGTTTGATTTGGGGGTTGCAAATCATTTTGAAAGGCTGCTTTTTATTATTGTGGAAGAAAATCTTGACCCAATAGACTTGCCCCATCATAGGCTGAGAGACTGGCTAGGGGTAAAAGGATCATAGTAGGGAACCTTTCCACTTGGAAACTCCCTCGCCCCTGGCCTTCTATCTCCTGTGTGTGCCTCTCCCCTCCATTCAGACGCTCCTACTTCCCCGCCTCCATGGCATGTGCTCTTACCCTGAGCCCCCTCCTACCTTAGCTCCTGGAAATCCACTCTGGACCCCACCCAGATTTGATATTTTCTGGAAGCCCAGGAGATTCCTCACTTGAAAGTTGTGGGTTGGTGGGCAATGCCTGGATTTGGAAGCAGATGAACAAAATCATATTCCTGTCCCATTACTTGAATGATTGATCATAAACAAGTCATTTAACTATTTTGAGCCCCAATGACTCATCAATAAAGTAGGGATAATACTTCAGTGTTTTATGAAGTTTAACTGAGATAGTATCTGTAAAAGTAGATAAAATACTAGATATTAAAAGATATTAATACTATAAAGTAGTACTAGTCTGTAGTTCCCCTAATTTTTTTTTAATGCTACTATTGTTGAGGGACCCTGGAATGGCTTATCCCATCATATTTACTGGGATGGGCCCAGGGACATTTATTTATTTCTTTATTGAATGTTGAATTAAAGAACTTCAACTTCAGGGGTTGGGGGAAAGGAACAACAGCAGGAAGAATTCTGCTTTCCCAGTTAGAAAAAAAGCATGTCATCACTCATTACCACGAGAATTTCCGACTGGGGCTTCGACTAAAGTCTTCCTAGCTATTATTCAGGTTACCCCCATCGGGATTTGTAAATGCTGCAAAGAACGTATGCTTAGTGGCTCTTGGGGCTGCCAAGGAAACATTCTAGAGTGCCTACCCAATTTTCAGGCCTGGAGAAAATGCTCTGGGTATTATAAA
The DNA here is from genome assembly GCA_004027715.1 of Plecturocebus donacophilus. NCBI lineage: Eukaryota > Metazoa > Chordata > Mammalia > Primates > Pitheciidae > Plecturocebus > Plecturocebus donacophilus. Next base: position 20,174 of record PVKP010019065.1, on the reverse strand, counting down.
ATCCAAAAGAAGAGAGAGAAGGAGCATAGCTCAACAGAAAGAAAGGAACTCAGGGTGAATTTTTAGGACACAAGAGGAGCTCCCTTTAGAATCAAGATGGTAGTCTTTGCATGGACAATGGGTGATGCTTAAATAATTAGGAAGGGACAAAGTTGCTTCTGTGACACCTTCCCAGACTGCTCTGAGGATAGTTTACTGTGGAAATTTCAACTAGCAGTAGGACCTTGGGTGAGTCACTTAATTTTTTTGTGCCCTAGTTTTTCTTGATTATAAAATGGAGATAACAGTAGTTTATACTTCATAGGTATGTTTGAAGATTAAATGAGAAAACACATAAATATGTTTATAATTATGTCTGCCATGTGGCAAACTCAGTAAACATTATTAATATATCAGAGAGACCAGGCTCTGTCTAGATAGCGAGTAGATTGGTCTTACCGGTATTATTTTTTATTTTTGCCAGGTTGTTTACAAACAACCCTAGAAGTTGGCAGTTATTCTCATCTCTGAAGTCTCTAAGACTAAATACTTGGGGAAGGAATGTCCTCATTTTTGTATCATTTGTCTTACTTAATGGCATGGAGAGGACTTTAGAGTGGCCCCTACTGCCCGTATTCATCTTCATTGGTGAGTGTTAGACATTCACCACGCATCACAGCTTAGTCCTCAGACTCTGCCAGCTACAAAGTACATTTTGTTTCTTAAATTGATGTTTCATGGATAGGAAGTTTTCACAGTCAGATTTCTAAAAGAAAGCAACCCAGAAACCCTTTAAAGAGTTTGTGAAGAATTGCTTTAGAGAAGAAAAATTCCCTGGTGTGCTTTTTTCGAGCAATGTAACTTGGTGGTGGGGGTGGAGCAGGGAACAGATTTATTTTAGGTTGAAAGTGAAAAATGTAATTCAGTTGTTATAAGAAACCACAGATACACAGACAAGGTTGTCAGAGATTTCTAACTGAGAACCAGAAAATTACTTCCTTTCCAGTTCTCTCTGTCCAAATGTAGCTCTCCTCACAGTTGACTTTGGGTCCTGTAGGTGCGGTGGAATGATCCTGGTGCACAATATTCCTTAGTTGACAAAGAGAAGTGGCCAAGATTCCCATTTTCAATTGACCAGGAAGGAGATATTTACGTGACTCAGCCCCTGGACCGAGAAGAAAAGGATGCAGTGAGTAAAAGAGAAGAGTTTCACAGGCAACAAGACAAAGTCCCACGTTCATCCACAGTTGAGAGCAAAATGGATTTTACTTAAAACACACACACACACTCCAGACTTTAGCATATGATTGGTTTTCAAAGACATGATAATTTTCACATAATTCTGACCCATCTCATTTTTTCTTATTTCCCAGTTTTAAGTAAATTAAAAATAAGGGAGTAAATGACATAGAAATGAAACAGGTATTTTCTCTGCCTTTTGCAGAGGGTGGTGGGTGAGCCTTGTCTTAACTCTGCCTTTCCTGTTGTAGTATGTTTTTTATGCAGTTGCAAAGGATGAGTATGGAGAAGCACTTTCATACCCACTGACAATTCGTGTAAAAGTTACAGACATTAATGATAATCCACCTACATGTCCATCACCAGTAAGCGTATTTGAGGTCCAGGAGAATGAACGACTGGGTAAGAAATGAGAGCTGCCTAATGCTGTGTAACTGCCTTCCATTTCTCTCCTCTGTTGGGTAAAAGGCAGGAGACCTTATTGGGTCAATAATCCATGTCTTGCATAGCACAGAGGTTGACTGCACCTTGGGAGTCACATAGGTACCATATTTGGGATTGAACAGTATCTGAGTAGTATTCTTAAACTGAGGCTTTTATAACAACCACTACCACGACTACAATGATGACTGCTATGATTATCCTTATCACTCTCATGAGTATCACAACTACCTACACTAGTATCTTGTACACATATATAGGGATATCTGATTTGCAGGATTTCCCCATATATTATTCGACCTCTAATCTCATTTAAAAGAGATCTAATCTCATCACATTTGTCAAAGAATTTAAACATTTACACCCAAAGTCAGACACCCTGCAATAAGCAAGCGATACCAATGGAAGTTGACTTTTGACCCTTGGGCCTCCCTCTCTGAGAAGCTGGTAATATAATTCAAGAGGCTGCTGCTACATAAAGTCAAAGTCCCTCTTTTTTTGTCAGTTTTGCTTTGTCTTGCTATGTTTTCTTTTACTGTGTCCTCTGATGGCGTGTTAATTTGTATGCAACAGCTCCTATAAGAACATTACAATTTCGGGGAGTTTTGTGGCTTCTCTGGGTTTGGGACAGTGCTTGTCTATTTATCCCTTGGCATTGAGCCCCTTGACTGAGCAGACTGGCATTTCTTCAAATGTTTTGTTCTGCTTTGCAGTGTACATTTCAGAGGCTTCCAAGTGCGGCAGCCTCTTATGACTATTATTTCTAGAGCTTTGCTCCCAGTGAACAGATCCTCATATGCCTTGTGGATGGGCTCACATTTTCTTTTGGTCCCTCCACCTCTCACCAGACACACCTCTGACAGAGCGGGTGCCTCCCTAGAGGCTTAGTGGATGCTGCTGGAGTGGCTTCTTCACACCGCTCATTATTTTATTTCTTGCTGTCAGGTGTCGTGTGGGCTGCCTATTGTCAGTGTGTTCCATGTTACTGTATTCTGTGCAGGTCCTCTCTTTCATTTATTCCAACTCTTGCCACAACAGGAAGAGTTAATGCCAGCTTGAAGGATTTCAGTTCATTATAAGGAAGAATCTTCTCACAGTGACAATTGTGTAACAATGGAATGTGTCACAAAAGCCAACAAACACGTGTGCCATCACCCTTTTGGGAAATCTGGGGTGGTCTGTGACACAATAAAGGTGGAAAATCTTTGACAATCTTTCTTGACCTTGACATGACACCTCAAGCCTCTTTTACATTGGGTCAAACATTTGGTACATTTGTTAGCTATTTCTGCAAAATAAATTGCCCTAAAGCTTGGCAGCTTAAAACAACAAACATGTATTATGTCACAGTTTCTGTGAGTCAGGAATCTGGGTGCAGTTCAGCTGGGTACCTCTAATTCGGAGTGAGAGTTCTGAGAGAAGGGGAGATGGGAAGAGAGAAGCAGGGCAGAGCAGGAAAGAGGCAAGATGGACGTCAGTCTTTCTATGACCTAATCTTGGAAGCGATCCCATCACTTTTGCCATGAGAAACAAGTCGCTAGGCCAAACCTGCACTCAAAAGGATGGGGTTATGAAAAAGCACAAATATCAGGAGATATGGGGATGACTTAGGAGCCCTTTTAGAGGCACCTACCTCAGTTGGAAAGAGGATAGTGCTGGTTTTCTGAGACTGAAGGTGTCATTGTTGGTAGAATAAATTTTGAAGGGGCTCAGCATGCTATTTGCCTCTCTAAAGGTGAGAATTTATTTTGTAAAAATATTTCAGAGTCTTTAGTGGACCAGGAATTCTTATAAATCAGTGGAGCATATTCTATATATGTAACCTGAGAGAGGTGCAAGACAATACTCCTTCCCCGTGGAGACTTACTGTCTAGCTGAGCTGACAGGACATGAGTAAGTGAAAATATTAACAAATAAAACCTTGATAAAATACTGAATTAGGCCAGGTGCATGCCTATAATCATGCCCAGCACTTTGGGAGGCCAAGATAGGCGGATCATTTGAGGCCAGGGGTTCAAGTCCAGCCTATCCAACATGGTGAAACCCTGTCTCTCCTAAAAACAGAAACAAAACAAAAACAAAACATAGAAAAATTAGCCAGGTAGGGTGCTGCATGCCTGTAATCCCAGCTACTTGGGAGGTTTAGGCACGAGAATCGCTTGGACCTGGGAGGTGGAGGTTGCAGTGAGCTGAGATCATGCCACTGCACTCCAGCCTGGGTGACAAAGCAAGACCCAATTTATATGTATATATACGTCTGTGTGTGTGTGTATATATATATGTATTTATACACACATACACACACACACACACACACACACATATATATTTCATTCCCCAGTGTATTTATATTCTCCTGCTTGGTATCTTGTGGGACTCATGTCCCCAGGTGATAGCAACACTAACATTTATACTTGAATTCCACTTGTCCCCAAGTCTTATATGTTCATGCAGAAAATTTAGACTCTCATAAAAGCCTCACCTCCCTAAATATTTCTGCATATTTCCAAGAGATGCTGTGTATACTCCTGTATCAGTTTGAGCTGCCACCTGCTCCTGTCCTCAGTCACTCAGAGACATGATTCTCCTTTCACTTCCAACTGATCCACAAGTCCTCTGCTCCCAGTGAGGGGTATCCTCTGATGCCTACAGTCCTCCTGGTGCCTCTGGCAGCATGGAAGTTTCCTCTGGAGTGAGAGGAAGACAGTGTCCTCAGTTTGGTTATATGTAAAATTTTTGGTGCCACAAAAGAAGTAGCACTTGAATATGAATTTCCTCAGCAAGGCAATTTACTTCTATAGAAGGGTGCAGCTCACAGATGGAACAATGGTGAGCACACACCTGGACAAGGGAGGGGAAGGGGTACTTTTTCCTGACCCAGGTCACCCCTACTGCTATGTTGTTCCCCTATGGCTAGGGTTAGAACACACAGTCTAGTCTAATTCCAATTGGCTATTTTAAAGGGAGCAGGGATATGAGCTGGAGTGGTGGGGTGGGTAGTTTGGCAGAAAGGATGGTTACGGGCAGGTCAGAGCAGGTAACCAGGGGTCAAAGCAGGTGACTGGAGCAGGTAACTGCAATGAGTCAGGATGGAGCAGGGGACCGGGGAAACAGATGTGAACTATTGATTAGAACTGGTGGAAAAGTTTGTTTACTGAAACTAAAAGGAAGTTAAACTTTAAAACGGAGTATTAAAGAATAAGAGAACTGATAATGCTGACATACTAATTCATTGAATAAAAACTTGGGTTTCACTAATTCTAACAGTTTCTTGCTCACCTGCTGAGGGGATAGGGCCACAGTAGGGCTGCTGAGACACCAAAAGACCACAGAATTGAGTAAGATGCTCTTTCATCCCAGCACACAGATACTTTTCTTGCAGGGGCATATTCATGCCATATGCACTAGATACATATTCTCTTCTGTCCTATTCCTTTTTATGATCCCTGCATGCAGCCCACGAGACATATCTGCATGTGTCCAGCTCCACTGTAGACATAACATAGGTACTTTATTTTTCCTCCCCCAACCCAAAACTAAAAAACCTCAAAATTTCCATATGTGTCAGTGAATGCAAACTGTGTCAGTGGATGGGGGGCGGGGTGTAACTCCAAGAATGGGATGAATTCAAGTTTGAGCTCATACGTGGGATTCTTGCTGCATATAAAGAGACCCACAATTCCTACCTCCCAGAGTAGAATGGTCTGGAACCTGTCAGAACTTACTCAGAGCTGGGTACAGGACCAAGTCATAGCCACTAGCTTGTAGAACTCCCTAGACTGAAACCGTCACAGGAATAAAATATTTAGGACCACAAACTACAGTATGGCAGAGAGGATCCTACCTGGTCTCTGCCCTGTGCTGTCTGTGAGATAGAGTCAGTCTCTGCAATGGATCCATGAAGTTGTTTAGAAGAAACCTAGGGTTGGCTTCTCTTTGTTTAGTGATTTTGTCACGTGTATTAGTGTCCTAGGGCTGCAGCAACAAACCACCACCAACTTGGTGGCTTAAAACCACAGAAACCTGCTCCCTCCTAGTCCTGGAGGCTGGAAGTCTGAAATCAAGGTGCTAGCAGGGCCACATTCTCTCCAGAGTCTCAAGGGGAGAATCTTTCCTTGCCTCTTCTGGCTTCTGTTGGCACCTGGCATTCTGGGGCTACTTGTGGTAGCATAACTCCAACTTCTGGCTTCCTCCTCCATATCATTTCCCGCTCTGTGAGCATCTCTGTGTTTCCCTTCTTACAGGCACACCTGTCACTGGATTTAGGGCTGCCTCTAAATCCAGGATTGTTTCATCTCCAGATCCTTAACTAGGGACATCTGGGAAGACTCTAGTTGCAAATAAGTCCCATGCTCAGGTTCTGGTAGACATGAAGTTTTGAGAGGGAGTACTAGGTATTACAGGCTGAATGTGTACCCCGCTGCCTCCCAAATTATATGTTGAGGTCATAACCCTCTGTTCTAAACTGCATTGTCCTCTCCCTCCCCTAGATTCATATGATGAAGTTCTAACCCCTAGTACCTCAGAATGTGACTGTATTTGGAGATAAGCGTTTTAAAGAGGTAATTAAGGTAAAATGTCCTTGCAGTGGGTCCTAATCCAATATGACTGGTTTCCTTATAAGAGGAAATGTGGACATAGGGAGGTTCAGAAGGAAGGTGCTATGAAGGCACTGGGAGGAAAAGACAGCCACCCAGAAGCCAAGGAGAAGGGCCTCAGAAGAAACCAACCCTGGCGACACCTTGATCACAGACTTCTGGGCTCCAGAACTATGAGAAAATAAGTTTCTGTTGTTTAATCCATGATACTTAATGACAGCCCTGGCTAACTAATATACTATTCAACCCATTACATTGTTGGAAACAGGTTTATAACATTGGGAAAAATCTACACCAAGACAATGGATCACCCAGCAAGGCTAGCTTTACTTCCTGCAGGAAGGGTGCAACTCACTGGCAGTCTTGCCATGAGAGGACACCTGAACAGAGGAGACCGGGACATTGGGACATTTATAACTTTCATAACCTGACGTAATTGCCTTACTGCTGTGTCCAGTTTCCATTGGTCGGAATGGGACCTCACATTCTATGCTTGACCTGATTGGCTAAAAACTTGGAAATTTTCTAAAGAGGTAAAGGCAGAGGAGAACAAAGAAAAAGAGGAGGTAACTTGAGAAATGCCTACAGAAGCAATAACATTTCCAAATTAGGAAGGGGAATAAGCTATGACCTAAGACTTGCCTGGGCTTGTCCAGGCACGTCAGGGCAAATATCTAGGTTAAAGTGTAAGAACTAAGAACACGGGATGTACTTATTTATTATGATGAACAGCTACTTTAAGATTATTAGCAAAAGCTTTAAAGTAAATTAATCTTTGAAGAAACTGTTATTTATTCATAATGAATTAGAAGGAAAGCTTTGAAGAGGAAGCTTTTATTTATTCTTATTTCCTACAACATGGTAGGATAGAACCAAAATAAATCTAAGAATGTTTGTCTGCTACCCAGAGTTATTCATGGTGTTTTCTAAGAATGTGCTTATCCAGGGAAACTCTTTTAATAGATTACATGGAGCCTGTAATGGTTGGATTTCCTTCTTTTCTTCCTCATAGGTAGCAGTATTGGGACTCTTACCGCACATGACAGGGATGAAGAAAATACTGCCAACAGTTTATTAACCTATAGTATTGTGGAGCAAACTCCCAAACTTCCCACGGATGGACTCTTCCTAATCGAAAAGATTTCTGGAATGTTACAGTTAGCTAAACAGTCCTTGAAGAAGCAAGATACTCCTGAGTATAACTTAACGGTAGCAGTGTCTGACAAAGGTTAGTATCACATCCACTGTCTTGAGTACAAATCATTGTTTTCCTTCTAGCTATGACTTATTTGCCTGCTCTAAAGTCTGGGATGTTATAGAATGATGCCATTTATACATTCTTTGCTTCCTTTGTGAAACACACATAACACAGAGAGAGCTGTTGAACATCATAAAGGCCAGAGCTGCAGCTCAGGCACCACTGTTGTGTTGGTCTGGGTCCTATGAGAAGCAGGTGCCAAAAGGATATTAAATGTACAAGGATTTTATTGAGGGTGGGGGGAGCCTGTGAGAAAGAGTGGGGAAGGGCATAAAAAAGGCTGGGAGAGCCATCAGACCAAAATACAGCCTGATGCTTGACCCTGAGTAAAGGGAGATGGGGAAGGAAGGCTGATGGGAATGTCCTAGACTAGAACAGTCTGAGGAAAGCTCGGCACAGCTGCTGGGGAGACTAAAGTTGGCTGTCAAAGGAGTTCACTGTCTTTGAGACTGAGCCTTACCATCGCTGCTTTTCTCAGTAACTGGCTGTGGACAGCCCAGAGAAGGGAGGTCTCAGTGCGAATGTGGTAATGGATTTCAGAGCACAGCAGCAGGGCCATCGTCAGTTAACATCTGCCAGGCACATTCTGCAGACCCTGATCACAAACAGGAAAACTAATTGTATTTCCCAATTCTTGCTTTCAGACTGAAAGGGCTCTACTGTATGAAAGTGGAGGATAAGTGCATCTTTCAGGAAGTTCTGTCTTATCCTTTCAGCTTCTATTTGGCCAATTGACACTGTCAGGAGACATTCTTCCCTACACTCCTTACACAATTGCAGAGCAAGTGGTTCTTAATCTCCACTGGGTCACAAGAGCCTTTGAGAATCTGATAAAAACTATGCATTCTCAATCAGTTGCACACATTGTTAAACAAATGTGCATAGACACACAAAATACCTGGATTCAAAGACAGACTCATTTCAAGGCCACTCAGACTCCTAGATGGTCCTTTGCGCTGACTCGCACTGAATCTTCAATTACTATTTAATTCAGTAATTGTTCTGCTGGCAGGCACAGACTGACACAGGTATGGAGAACAGACAAGAAATGTTTCACACTGTGCTTCACATTTATCTCCTTTACAGGGAGATTGAGATACTAAGCAGAACCCAATTTTAGTAGGTTCCCAATGCCGAATGTTTGAAACCCAGTAATTTGACAAATATTAAGGCCCTAATATTTGTCTAGCGTTATATTAAGAGATAAAACAGATGTAAATATAATAAACCTTCCCTATCCACAATCAGCTAACAATTTCACATTATTAGCAGTCCATTCCTTCAGCAGCTATTCGGCATTTACCTATTTGAGACACCATGCAAGGTACTGGGGAGACATAGATGATTCTGTCCTTAGGGAGCACTCATTCTGGTTAGGAGATGGACATGTGAGTCACTAAATTGCAAGGAACTGTACAAGCCCACAAAGGAAATAAGTGACTCAGTGGAGGGAGAGAACAGGTACAGCTTTCTGAAAGAGGTGTTTCTGAGCTGGGCTTTTTAAGGATGAATATGACAAGTTACAAAATCATGTAGCTTATGGGAGAGTGGGGATCCATGTGGAAATGCATGGAGACCTGCAGAAATTTGAAGATAGAGTTTAAAGTGGAAATCGGATTACAAATTGTTTATTTGCATGAGTATATCTATAGAAATTATGGACCAGATTATAAAATACATTCAAATCTGTGTGTATGTTGATATAACAACATTCTGTGCACTACAGAAAATTAGAGACTAGGCTATGAAACACAGCGTTACATAAAACCAGCAAGGGCCTTTTACCCAGAAGGCCCACTGCTGGCCAAACGAGGTGTGTGCAGAGCGGTGAGCCGGGTGGTTCTGGGTCTGGCACCACTCCAGTCTTCAGCCATTCTTGTCTACAAACGTTCTGAGAACCAGCTTTAACTTTAATCAGTATCCACTTGCTTATAATTGGGTTGTTAATGGATTCTGTCCCTGGGCTCATGTCCAGTACATTGAGCACCAGCTCTAGAGTTAAATTACCTGGGAATATTAGTCAGGATCCCAGTAGAAAATGGAAGCTCCCCTCAAAGAGTTTAAAGAAGGGATTATTTGCAAAAGTTGTGGGCAGGGTTAAGGGAAATCAACAGGAGGTGTGAAGCACAATGAGCAGCATTTTCTGCCCTAAAACCTGAAGGAGCCACGGAAGGGAACATTCCCCAAAGGAGCAAGGCCTGTGCCTGTCACTAGAAGAGGGTTGTTGGCAACGGGGACATGACACCCCCAGCCACCCTCCTCCTGTCCTCCCTCCAGTCTCTTGCCAGGCCTCCCATTGGCAGAACCCAACTGTTACCCTCAGGGCGAGGAGGTGCTTTAATGCAGTTCATAAGGTCAGCCCCTTGGGCTACAGAGCAGACAGAGGAATGGACCGTGGCTGCAAGGGCGAAGGGAGCCTCTGGGTTTGAATCCTAGCTCCACCACCAGTTAGTTGTGTGACCCTGGTAAGGTTACCTGAACTTCTCTATTGCCTGGCTTCCTTACCTGTTAAATAAATGGGAAGGATAATGGCACCTACATCATGAAGTTATGAAGATGAATGAATAACTCAGGTAAAGCAATACAGTTGCTGGTATATAGAGGCTGCTAACAATTGTATTATGATGAAAACCTCAGTTCTGTTATTATTCACATTTTACAGGTAAGCTGTTTATCTGTCACATATATGCTAAGTGACAGAGCCAGAGTCCAAACAGTGAATTCCAAGCCCAGAGTCTTAACCATTATACAGCGTAGTGCACCTCCGTTCGAACAATAGCAAGCCAACAAAGAACCTGTCATTTGTTTCTCATTCTCTCTTCCCCAGGCATCCTGTCCCCACCCGCACTCCACACACATTTGGAATCTAGCTGAGGCTGCTATCTGCTTAGGTCTTGGAATTGTGAAACCCATCCTTGAAAGCCTGGGCGATTTCTCCAGGGTTCCAGGAGCCACCTCTGTCCCCACCTTGCTTCCTGCAGGCTGGGCAGCCAGGCTTGTGAAGAGGCCGATGGTGCCGGTTCCTCCCTTACTTGGAGAGGAGACAGCAGGCCCTTGAACCTCCCCACCACAGAAGGCAGAGCAGATGTAGGATGGATGTGTTCAGAGAAGGAGAGAGAGCCACTGGGATGCTCAGAGAAGCCTTTCTGGAAGGAGAGTTTTGCTCTGGACTTTGAAGATTACATAAGTTTCATTAGTCAGAAAAAGACTGCTTCATAAAAAGAAGCCATCCTGCTCAGGAACAAACCTTACCTAACCTTATTTAGGAAGGTGGCAGGTGGACAGCAATGAAAAACCCAGAAAAATCTCTCTTAGATCTATCTTTAGCCACCCTGCCCCACACTTGGTGAGCCCACTTGGGTACAGGTGGGAAGCAGATAACCCATTCTCTGCATAAATTGCATGCCAATTGCAAAATTGTGGCTACTTCACTTGCCAAGTATTTTCTTGTGGATTTCTGATTTTAATGCATGATTTTCAGTGAAAATTTCTATGACCTATGACTTTGATTTTCAGATTTCAAGACCCTTTGTTCTGTGCAAATCAATGTTATTGACATCAATGATCAGATCCCCATCTTTGAAAAATCAGATGTGAGTAGCTGTCATTGTTTGTTTTTTCTTTACTTTGTTCATATTACTTGACCCCTTCTTCTGGGATAAAGACACAGACAATAGTTAGGAAAAATGCCAGGCTTAACAGGTAAACTTGGTCAGTTCACCAATAACCCAGATGCCATCTTCAGTGGAATTCTTTGGGGAACACTAACATTTACTGTTACAGGTGTCTGGGAACATCTGTTTATAAATTCCTGCCAACAGCTCATTTATTCCAAGGGCCGCTTAAAAACAACCACCACAATCTTTGTCAAATTGAAAAAAGTTGAATGGCGGCTTGCAGGTTGTCATTATACAATTTTTTGTGTATTAGGACAATAAATAGATTAATTCTAGATCTCAAACATTTTTGGTCAAAAATTTAATATTTGGAATATTGGCAATTTAATTTGTAATAATTGGGTAAGAGAAAGGGAGACGAAAAAGTGAATCTCTGATGTAAGCCAAAGAAAAATGTGCCCAAGACATTTGAGAGAATTAGAATTGGACAGAAAGTGAAAAATCAGTTGAGAACCTCAAGAAAAATACAAATTACTATTTTCTTATCATTGATATGGACCTCAGACTTGGTGATGACTTTATCATTGTTTCCCTTAGGAGGGAAGTCCCCATCTATTTATTTTGAAGGAGCAAGAAGCCCATTTGACTAGACTGTTATATCATGTTTAAAGTCAATTATGAGGCAGCCCACAGCCTTGTGATGATGTTCAAAAATCAAAACAGGGACAAGGCTGTGACAAAGAAGGGAACTGATTGATGAGGGGGATGGGAGTAGGAAGAAGTGTGAGTGGACATGTCTTGTATAACAGGCACTGAGGTTCAGCAGGCGTCAAATAAAGAACCCATGTCTTCTCAGCCTCCATTCTCTTGGGCATTTGATCCTTTACTAACTTTGTGACCTCTCTGCCTTTCATTGAGACAGTGTTTTTAGATTGCGAGTAAGAATCCTGTACTTGGTGTCTCAGAGTTTAAATACTTATCCAGCTGTAGAGAGAGTGAATCTATTTCTTTCAATGCTGTGATCCTCTCTCCTGAACCCTACTTATAACCCTCTTTAGGATGATGATGCCATAAGAGATGATCTAAAGGATTTTTAGCAGAGTGGGAGATGGTCTAGGCCAGTGTTCAAGAGCACAGGCTTTCGAGTTGCACAAACATGCCTTTGAATCCCAATCTTGTGACCCACTAGCTGTGTGACCCTCAGTGGGTTTAACTTCTCCAAGCCTTTGCTCCTCATAAGTGGAGATGGTAATGTAACTACTCCATAGGGTGTTTTCTTGCTTTTCCTTATTGAGTACTTGCTATGTGCCAGGCATTTAGAAGCTTTACATGTATTATCTCCCTTAATGCCCACAGCAAACATGAAGTAGGTTCTATTATCATTGTCTACATTGGACAGATGATAAAACTGACATTTAAAGAAGTGAAGTAACACTGGGCACGGTGGCTCACGCCTGTAATCCCAGCACTTTGGGAGGCCAAGGTGGGTGGATCATGATGCCAAGAGATGGAGACCATCCTGGCCAACATAATGAAACCCAGTCTCTACTAAAATATAAAAATTACCTGGATGTGGTGACGCGCATCTGTAGTCCCAGCTACTCGGGAGGCTGAGGCAGAAGAATTGCTTGAACCCGGGTGGTGGAGGTTGAAACGAGTCAAGATCATGCCACTGCACTCCAGCCTGGCACCCGGGGCCAAAGCAAGACTCTGTCTCAAAAAAAAAAAAAAAAACCAGAAGTGAAGTAACTTGCTTCAAGCCACCCAACTAATAATAAGAAGCAAGCCTAAGATTCATATTCAGGCTGTTTAAAGTTCAAGCTTTTAACCAACCTCTATCCCTTTGTTGATTCAAGAATTAATCAATGTGTATAAAGTAACTACCACATGATAGATACTTCATACATGGTGGCTATTTATATCATTACTACTACAATAATTATTAAACAAATTGGATATGGGAGGGGGAATTTGTTTTAGAATCCAACCAGTAGCTCTCTGAGATACTGTGTTCTTTGGTACAATGGATATCATGTCATGAGTATGAGCTGTTAAAATCAACTGCTGCATATTCACCAATAGGAAGAAACATGCCCCATGAAGACTGATGCAAACTATGGCTTGTGTTTATTCTGAAACCAGACAGATAAGTTTGTCTTTTGGCTTTGATGACAACAAACCTTCTCATTGTTTCCTTCTCCCATTTCTCCATAGTATGGAAACCTGACTCTCGCTGAAGATACAAACGTTGGGTCCACCATCTTAACCATCCAGGCCACGGATGCTGATGAACCATTTACTGGGAGTTCTAAAATTCTGTATCATATCATAGAGGGAGACAGTGAGGGACGCCTGGGGGTTGACACGGATCCCCACACCAACACCGGACATGTCATAATTAGAAAGGTAAATAGCCCATTTATTTAATATAATTTGTCTTTGTGTGTGAGTTAATTTGCTAATGACAGTGTGAGGATCTATAAGCAGAGGAGATGTGTTAGCAGCCACTTCTCAGGCATGGCGATGGCTTCTTAGATTCCTGGATTACTCTTAGTCATTCCTGCCTTCCTGACAGAGAGCCAGGATTCTACTCCTGGCTCTGTTTCTAGCTAGCCAAGTAACTTTTGCAGGGAGGTAATGTCACATAAAATATATCAAATGAAGGATGAACAAATTTTTAGCATAAGTGTATTCCATGCAAATTGGGGACACACTTATACTAAAAAGTTGTTTGTTATTTATCTGGACTTCAAATCTAACTAGGTGTTCGTCTTTATTTGCTAAATCTGGCAACCCTGCAAGGGGTCAGGAATGGCACAGCAGGCCTCGCTTTCACTTCCCCCTTTGCAGATGTGAGGTGTTGGGTTGGATGACCCCATGGGCCTTTTGGGCTGTAAATGCCTTATTGTAATATGCCAGGCAGAGATATCTCTTGAATAATGAAACTGCTGGGTCTTCTTTCAACGTTTAATAGACAAGTTTCTTTTCAATCCCCCTCCCTGCTGCTTTACTTTCATCTTTTACTGTATTGCTAAATCCACGGGCTCTTGTTCTGTCTCTCCCTCTGTAAGGACTGGGTAATCTGGAGTCAAAGCCTTAATTACCTTGGTTCCTGTCTCTTTGTACAGGATCCTCCTAACCCTCCCTCAGTCTACTCCTGTCCCCTGCCGTGTACACCTGAATCTTGACTCTTCTGCATGGCTGCCCCATCTGTGTAAGAGAATGTCATGGGTTTACCAGATGACTCAATTGGAAGCAGCACTCAATGCCATCCAATGTACTTACAGTTAAGATACTTTCCTAGGGGAAAGAGTAAAACCTCGCTGTTAAAAAGGGTCAGAGAGAATCTGCAAGGGCAGCTAACTGTTTAAGGTTTGCAGTGCAGTGTGCCAGAAGCTGCAAAAGAAAGCTCTGGGGTACAGTTTTGAGCCAGAATAAAAGAAAACTGAAAGTAGAGGCTAACAATGAAGACAGAATAATTTCACAGAAAATGGACAGAAGCACAGAGAAAGAAGCATGAGTGCTGAAGCAAGCCCTCGGACAGAGTCTTGAAATTCTGATCCCATTGTTACCAGACATTCCAGCTCGAACTGAGGGCCCTGCTGCATTTCAGCAGAGAGGTTTCTGTGGACCAGCTCAAAGCCTTGGCCTTGTGTGCGAGTCTGACATTTGGAAAAGGCACTGTGACAACCCCCCATTGTGCTCAGTGTTATACATGGAGGGAAAGAAAGGATAAAGCAAAGGGCAGTTTTCAGAGCTTGCAGTGGGTTGATGTGTTCTTTTGCAGGTGATAGGGGGCAGCTTTCTTCTACCCTTTCGCAGGACCAGAGTGTTCAGAACCACTGTGTGAATAATTTTTAAAAGTTTAAACTAGGAATCTAAGGGAAGATAGAGACCTATCTATCCCAGTATGACCAAGGCCCACATGTCATCTTTTTTTAAACAATGGTTTAACTTGGCCATTTGTGGTTAATGGGCCCCTTTAGGGAGATATTGGCACCTACCTCAATGATTAGCAGTGGGTGAGAGCTGTAAGTATCCCCCCTTGCAACCTGACACGAGAGGTATGCTACAGTAGTGTAGGCCTCTGACCAAACTTTGTCACATCCTTATTTTGTATGTGGCTCTGTTTCAAGTGTCTAGAATGTCTCTTGGCATACAGGTTCAATAAATATTGCTTGACTTAATGAATAAATGAATTCTGTCCCATATACAATTATTAACAGGCAGATACATAAGTGATCATCCAACCTGTGCTTTAGGCCTGTGACATCTCAGTTCTCTGTCCCTTGGGCACTGTGATAGCAATCCTTAAGCCAGTGGATTTGTTCAACCATTCAGAGATGAGTGATAACTGGCAGAACAGAACTGAGCCCTGGAACTCTGCAGGGTATAATCTGGTCAGGCCAGATGTTTATACTCCTGTTCACAATGACTAAGGGATACACTATACTTTTAACCAAACAGCACTTTTTTTTTTATTTAAACAGGTACAGTGCCACAATCATAGCTCACTGCAGCCTCAACCTCCTGGGCTTGAGCAATCCTCCCACCTCAACCTCCTGAGTAGCTGGAGCCACAGGCATGTGCTACCACACTCAGCTGATTTTTTATGTTTGTAGACATGGGGTCTCCTTATGTTGCTCAGGCTGGTCTTGAACTCCTGGGCTCAAATGATCCACCTGCCCCTCAGCCTCCCATGGTGCTGGGATTACAAGTATGAGCCACTGTGCATGGCCCAAAGTGCGTATCTCAGACACCACTCATATCACCAAGAAAATTTATTTGTAAGATCACTTTGCTAATTAACAAACTTAGTTCTGATTGAGATAGTGTTGGCTGAAGGACAGTCATAGCTACCTCTGGGATATAGCTGTCTGATTAGGTTCTTTCAGATGCTAAGCAACAGTCAACCCTGGGCTGTGGATTCTTGATTAGGATACACCAAATGTTAGCCATTTCCCCACTAGGATCTAGAATAAAAGCAAAACAAATGTATGTATTTATACTATTTGTTATTGAAGTGTTTTAAATTAATTATAGACTATATAATATGGTTTTTATGTATGGCTTTGTCTTATTTCTAAATCCTTGCCTATTAAGCCATAAAGGGACTGCTACTGTTCAGAACCACTGTGTTAATAATTTTTAAAAGTTTAAACTAAGTTTGTTAAACACAATTATATCACTTACGGTTCATCTGAATTACAAATGTGCTAATGAAGGTAAAATTCACTGAGGGTCTCATATATGGCAACTGTAGTCCATTTCCATTAAACTCTCTTTTGCTTCTCCCACTGACTCTAAGGGAGGCAGAGATTTAGGCCCACAGCAAGGTACAGTCAGGCCTTCTGGTGATGGCAGAGCTGGCAACTTGACTCCAGGCCTCCAGCTCCTCTCAGGAAATAATTTCTGGGAGGCCTGGAGTTGCCACTTTCCAGCTTGTGGCCTTGACCAAATGATGTATCCTCTCAGGTCCCAGTTTTCCAATTTGTAAAAATGGGTAAAATGGTAGCACCTTTCTAGTAACGGTGTTGAAGAATTAAATGCAAAAATACATATATAGTTCCTAACACGGCATCCAGCAGGTTGCAAACTTAATAAACCTGTGGCATCACTTGATTCTAATTAATCAGAGGCAGGATTCTACCTGTGGACAGGTATGCTTTCCCCTGTTGCCTACAGGGGCCAAACTTGCCTAATTCGAGTCAAATGGTGCATACTGAGGACTGCGGCCTTAGCCTCTCAAGGGGAAAGCCTGGAAATGACTAATTTTGGCAAGTGCCCGAAGTGATTCTTCAGATTAAGCAAGTGGCAGAAATGCTCCCTGCTCTGTATTTACTGCTGCCCAAACTCCAGCCTCTCACGTGGTTGGTTATCATGCTCTCGGGACCAAACGTGTGTCATGAGCAGGAAAGCTATTTCTTTGAGCCTTGCCTGGCTCAACAACTCTCCTGGGATCCTGCTTCTTGAAATTCAGGGTTCTGCCTTTTTTTTAACTTGCAAATTTTGCCACTTCTCCACTATGGCTGATCCTTTTGAATTCTCAGTTCACTAGCTATTTTTAACCAGCCCAAGTGTCATCTGGAAAACTCACGTGCACACTTTGATCTCCTCAGTGATCACCGGTGAAAATGGTAAATATCCCAGTGTCAAGCCCTCTCCTTCAGCACTTTGTCTCCAGGTTGAATCTGAATCACTGGGTTTGACCTTTCAGGCAGTTGTGTGCACAAAAGGAATCGTGGTATGAGCAGGTTTTTTCAGTTAACCTGAATCCATCTTGCTAGACAAGACTGACTTGCCTTGGCTTTGCAGTCACATCCCCATGTCATGAAACATAATGCATGTGGCCAGACAAGGCTTGTTCTTGGTTCAGCTCTGCTGATCACCATTTGCTGGTTGAGCATCTTCCGTTTCTAATGATTTCTCCAGATTGGGTTTGGTGTTTTTCCAGGTGTGGAAGTTACATGGACAGAATTCTCAATGGCAGACTGCTGGTTTTCATTCATTCTTCCAACCTGTGTTTAGGGAGCGCTGACATTGCCTCCTGGCTGGTCTCCCTGCCCCAATGTGGATCACCTCAAATCCATCCCCATGCAGCCGCTCCTGGAGTTCTTTCTAAAACACAGATCTGACGTCGTTAGTCAAGGATGAAGTTCCAACTCCTCAGCTCACCATACAGTCTTCTCTTTCCATGCTCAGCCTCACACATTCTCTTCTGGTAACACAGGCTGCTTTTCATTGGCACACACACACAGTCTCATTTCTTTAAACCCTTGCCTCAGGGGCCACAGTGATGGGATGGGGAAAAGCCAGGGAGAGTGCTTAGGACCTGCTTGGAGGTGAGGATGGATGCACGTTTTCTGCTTGAGCACATGGACAGCTGTGCTGCCTGCCGGGGCCTGGACTTAGCTGGACTAGCTAGGAACAGAGAGCTGTGTCCTTTGTCCCCATCACAGGCTCATTCTGGGGGCTGCTGCATTCCTGCTTGGCCTACTAGGCTTTTATCTCAACTAGACAGTTCTGCTGTCATCCCCTGGGACAGGGAGTGGGTCCCTGTGAGTCAGAAACTTCAGCTTGCTCCCCTGACTCCCACTCCAGGGGAGAAGCCCTAATTGAACCATGGACCATGTGTAGTGATCATGAGGTTGTCGAAGGCCAAGCCCCGCAGACAGAGTGGGTGCTTATCGCCATGAACAACCTCTTTTTTCAGACTTAGCTGGCTTACATGATTTTGTATCTTACATATTTGAACAAATTTCAATTGCTTCTTCTATCTCGAATGACCCTGAGTCTTTACACACGGTTCCCACCCTTCCACATGAAAAATCGTCTCACAGCACTTATGAACTACAGGGTGAGTCACGACAGTGTGTGTTGGTGCATGCATGGGGGGAAGGGGGTTCTGGAGGGTGGGGATGTTCTCCAGAATCTCCTCTCCATGGAGGCCCTCAAGGACCAGGCCTTTCTGGTCTTTGTATTTCCTGACCAGTCCACTATGGGCACTGCATGCTAGGGAAGAGAGAGAAGCAAAGATGAATATGACACAGTTCCTCTCACAGAGCTTAGGGTCGGTGAAGATCTAAAACAGATAAACAGTTAGATCTGTTAGGTGCTATGAGACTGCAGAGGATGTGCAGCTTGTCGGTTTGAGGATTGAATGTGGGGATCAGGAAGCCGACATGGAGAGGACAGCAGTGAGTCCACTCCTGAGCTGGGGGAGTACTCTTGGGTCACCTTAACTGTTCAGTTCTGCCTCACATGAACCCAAAATTGGTTCCTCGATGTTCATTCCTGGTTCCATCTGGCATTTCTTCAGCAGATCATCTGTCATCTCTGTTTCCTTCTCCCATCCTCCATGGGTTTAAAATCTTTGATTTGGGGGCTTGAGTTTTGAGGCCCCTGGAAAATTATTTCCCATAAAAACTGGAAATCTGTATGTAAGCATTTCCCAAGCTGTCACCTGAGAACTGTCTTGGGAGCATCAATAAATTCCTGTTGAATAAATGAAGTATCTTACATGAGGCATTCCATGTTCCAATTCCTCTTCTAAGACACATTAGCATAGTGCAAGCTCTGATAAGTCCTCCAGAAAAGATGTTTTCATGGCTCTGTAATCATTCTGAGAAGGCTTTTGCTGACACTGGATTGAGAACCACTTCTATGAAAGTTTGTCTTGTTTATAATTGACAAAAATTGTATAGGGGTACAACATGTTTTGAAATAGGCATACATTGTGGAATGGCTAATTAGAGCTAACTAGCATCTGCATTACCTCACATACTTATCATTTTTTGTGATGAAAACACGATCTACTCTCAGTGATTTTAAAGTATATACTGGGAGAGGGATCCAAGATGGCCACGTAGCAGCAGCTCAGGATTGTAGCTCCCAGTGAAAGCGCAGAGAGCGAGTGGATGCTGCAATTGCAGACGAATTTTTGATGCCCACAGACTGGGAGATTCCCGGCGAAGGAGCCACCCGGGTCGCCAGCGCGACTCTTTTGGCCGGCGCGGCGCTTCTCAGTGCGGAGTGTACAGGACTGGGTGCCCAAAGGCTCCGCTGGTCCCATCCCCACAAGGAGAACAGCAATTGGAAGCGCTGAGGAGAGAGCGAGCACAGCTGAACCCAGGAAGGCCCAGCTCTGTGGGGAAGGAGCGCCCCCCGAAGGAAAACCAAGAAACAGAAAAAACTTGATAACTAACAAGCCGGATGTCCACTCAAAGACCCAATCTGAAAGTCGGCAATTACAAAGATGACAGGTGGATAAATCCACAAAAATGGGAAGAAACCAGTGCAAAAAGGCTGAGAACACCCGAAATCGGAATGCCTCTCCTCCTACCGGGGATCGCAGCTCCCCTTCAGCAAGAGAACAAGGCCTGACGGAGGATGAGTGTGATGAACTCACAGAATCAGGCTTCAGAAGGTGGATAATAAGAAACTTCTGTGAGCTAAAAGAACATGTTCTAACCCAATGCAAAGAAACTAAGAACCTTGAAAGAAGATTTAACGAAATGTTAACGAGAATGGACAACTTAGAGA